>CM071947.1:492500-547500 GCA_036784905.1 Acrossocheilus fasciatus | reverse complement strand
ATAAATGTGCATTGTTAATCCTTTTGATGTTTTTTTTTTAATCACAAAAATCTAAGCTTTCATTGGATAATAAGAATTTAAATTGGGGGGAAATATCATTATGAAGTAAATGTTTTTCTCAAATACATGTTGGATACAATTATTGGCACCCCTAGAAATTCTTATGAGTAAAATATCTCTGAAGTATATTCCCATTCATATTCACAATTTTGAGCACTCCAGCGTGATTATGAACATGAAATTATCCAGCCATGGCTTCCTGTTTCACAGAAATATAAATAGGAGGGAAAACAAAGCCCAAATTCCCTTAATCATCATCACAATGAGAAAAACCAAAGAATATATTTCTGATGAGCAGCAAAAGATAATTGAGCTTTACAAATTAGTGAAGTGTCTTTAAGAAAAGAGCTAGAGCAGTGAAAATTCCCATTTCCACCATCAGTGCAATAATTAAGAATTTCCAATCAACATAAAATGTTAGGAAACTGTCTGGAAGAGGACGTGTGTCTATATCGTCCTAATGCACGGTGAGGAGGAGAGTTTGAGCGGCTAAAGACTCTCCGAGGACCACAGCTGGAGAACTGCAGAAAATAGTGGAGTCTCAGGGTCAGAAAACCTTAAAAACAAGTAGTCAGACAGCAGCACCTACATCAGCACATGTTGTTTGGGAGGGTTTCAAGAAAAATTCTCCTCGCTCATCCAAAAACAATCTCCAGCATATTCAGTTATCAGACACGACTGGAGCTTCAAATGGGACTGGCTTCTATGATCAGATGAAACTAAAAAATGAGCTTTTTAGCAGCAAACACTCAAGATGGGTTTGGTGAACACAGGGATAAAAAGTACCCCATGTGTACAATGAAATATACTGCTGTATTTGTGATGTTGTGGCCTATATTTCTGCTGGAGGTCCTGGACATCTTGTTTAGACACATGGCATCATGGATTCTATCAAATACCAACAGATAAAAAATCAATAAGTGACTGACTCTGTTAGAAATCTTATAATGGGCCATGTTTGGATCTTCCAACCGTACAATAATCCAAAATAAAACCTAAAAAACAACACACAAATAGGTCACTGAGCACAAAACCAAGCTTCTGCTGGTCATTCCAGTCCTCTGACCTGAACCCTGTAGAATATGAGTGACCTGAAGAGAAGAAGCTGTGAATCTAAAGGGTCTGGAGTGATTCTGGATGAAGGAATGATCTCTGATCTCTTGTCAGGTGTCTCTGACCTCATCAGGCGTTACAGGAGAACATTTAGAGCTGGTAACCTGGCAAACGGAGGTTTGAAAAAGTATTGAATAAAAGGGTGCCGTTAATTGTGTCCAATGTGTATTTGAGAAAAACATTTATTTCATAATGATATTTCCCCCCATTTTAAATTCTTATTATCCAATGAAAGGTTAGATTTTTGTGAATTTTTTAAATAAAAGATCAAAAGGATTAACAATGCAGATTAATTTTCACAGCCGCCTTTGATCATATTTACCAAGGGTGCCAATAATTCTGACCACTATTGTGTGTAAATACCCAGTGCTTATGCTAGATAGCTAGTAAGTGTCAGTGATTACGTTTGCATGTGCACCAATAACACGATTATTTCCAATAATCAGAGTAAGGACTTGATCTCAGTAAGATGTTTACATGACATGAGCAAACATCACTCCAGTTTGCAATTATTATCAATTAATGAATAATGATCAATTATTAACAATTTTCATTATTCCAATTATTAGATAAGAAGTATGGTTATTTTTAGTCATTATTCGCATTTGTTCATAATGTTCAGATTTTGATTAAATATTACTAAGATCATTTTTATTTTTTATATAAAGTGGATTACATTGCATGGATGAATTGTTCGCCTCAAGACTATATGTGCGCTAAAGTAAATCTCGATTTGTTCCATGTAAACAGGAATTTCCGAATAGTTATAGAACAAATCAAAATCAATATCTTTGGCAGTTAATATTACGCCAGCGCAGAGATTCATACACATCTGTCATTATTTATTACATCAACTGCTATTAAACAAACTGTTCTTGGCTTTAAATGATTAGAAAGTCGTGAAGATAGTTTAGTTATTTTCTATGAAAGCTATGCATTGTTTGTATTTAATACCTTTAATTCATTAATATGAATTATTGTTAATAACTTTATTCAGCAAAGCATTAAACTGATCAAAAGTGTGAAAGTAAAGACATTTATAATTATACAAAATATTTAAATGCTGTTCTTTTGAACTTTCTATTCATCTGTGAATCCTGAAAAATAAAATGCATCACAGTTTCCACAAAAATATTGTGCAGCACAACTGTTTTCAACATTGATAATAATCAGAAATGTTTTATGAGCAGCATATTATTATGATTTCTGAAGGATCATGCGACACTGAAGACTGGAGTAATGATGCTGAAAATACAGCTGCGCATCACAGAAATAAATTACAGTTTAACACATATTCACATAGAAAACAGCTGTTTGAAATCATAATAATATTTCAAATTTTGTACTGTATTTTTGATTACACACTTGCAGCCCTAGAGACTCTTTTAAGAGCACGTGTTGCATATGCTATTAGTTCAAGATAATTTTTCACCACATCAGACAGGCCACACAAACCGACAACTCTCTCCACACAAGTGTGACTAAAGCAGAGGCCATTTGATAAGCTTTATCTTCACCTTTATAGCAAAACTATCCATCAATATTATAAAGCATCTCTAACTACCCTCAAAACGCCTGAAATGATCATCATTTCTCCCAAATCTTTCATCTTCTCGCCCACGTACAGTACAATGGCGTTACGGAGCCGCTTGTAATCGGATAAGACTCCAAAGCGCGGCCGAGCAAAGGCAGCCCAGCTGGGACATGTGTCCCGATCCGGCCCTTCTACACCTTCTTGTGGTCTTTTTTTGTGCGTTTGGCCTCAGGCTGCGACGCCAAAGTCTCATCTGCTTTTGGAGACTGGTTTCTTTCTCTAGGAATAATGATACCTTTAAGCGAACTCCCTTTGTCAAGCGAAGGGATCCCATTTCTCTTTTGAAACCTCTTTCCCCTCTTTCTTTTTCTTTCTATTCTCTGCCGCCTCTCCTGTGCTGCGGTGAAAGGCCGTGCCTTCAGTTGTTAAAGTGATGTGTAAAAAATGATTGAGGGCTTCACCGCCGTCCGTCAACGCGATATTCACCCGCGAGCGACGCTGACACCAATCCAGCACCTGAACAACAGCCAGAAGATGGAAAAGAAAAAGAATAGAGGGTAAAATATGTTGAGATTCTTGCTGAGGTGGATAATTGACCCCCTGATTGACCCTTTGCTGGAAAAAAATGACTTTCCTCCTCAGTATTTTTGTCTGGTTTTGCAGTACGGATACCTCAACATTCATAAATCAAATCAGAATCTTACAAATGCAGTCAGAAAAATAATCTTGTTTTGTCTTTGAGTTAAGAATATTTTTCTGACGCCATCAGATGATATTTTCAGCCGTGTTTCCTGGGTTTTTTGTCATTCATATATATATATGCGAATTTCAAAATGAGAAATATTGCCTTGGAAGCAAGCTTAAACTTGAACTATGTTTCTAGTATATATATTTTATTTCAGTTATTTAAAGCATTGAAAATGCTTTTTAATGATCTTAATTTTAGTTTTGGTTATCTATAATAACCTTACTATAAACATTATGATCAGTAAATCATGGCAACACATTAAAAAACAGTTTTATACAGTTTTCAAAAATCAAGTTTTTTCATTGTGCATTCCAGTTAATCTCAATCAAACTGCAGTCAGGTTATTATGATTAGGTTAAAATATAACTAACAGATACAGCTAACTAACACAATAAAAACATGATAACATAATAAAAAACTTGATTTTTGAACATTTAAAAAAAACTTATCTGTTTTTGCAAATAAACTCTTCATATGTTTTTCCACTACTTTAACTCATCAAATTAATTTAACCCATTTCATTTAATTTCATTCTTGACTTTTAAGCTGAAATGAATTAAAGTTAATTTATATACTTTAAGGCAGCAACTGAAGCTAAAGTAAAGACTGAAACAGGCTTGTTTTCTTGGCAAACATACTGCAATAATCTTTCATTTTTGTTTAATTTACAACCGCATTATAATTGTTGCAGTGCACGAGTAAAGTCTACAGTTGTTCTTCAAAATGCATCTGAACGTGAAGACGTCGCTGCAGACGAGCGTCTCTCCTGGAGTTTGAACAGCTGTCTGCAGACATCCACAGCAGCTGTGCACTAAAACACATCTCTATCTGCATCAGATTTTGTTTGTGGACACACTTTAGACGGCAAGTGTTAGTAACATGATGAGAGTGCGTTTCAAAGGCACGGACGAATCGCCCATCAGGACTGAATGGAGCGTCGGCTGTGACGCCAGAGCTGGATGGACAGGTGCGACGCACAGGTGCAAACACACACGTACATGTGTACGCCGACTGTGACCTCTAACATGGGCCGGTTTACACTCCACTCAATAAATGCATTGAATGAAGCTTAAATCTGAGATTCTCCCCTCACATTGGATTGTTTTTGGGTAACAAGGGCTCCGTTCTGAAACCTGTAGTGAGCTGTCTAGATATAACTGAAATGCAATGCTCTACAATAGCATCAGGCATACCAAATATAGTGTTAAAACAGTCAATTTTGGATCATATTTACCTGTGCAGGGCATTCTAGGACATAATCTGACATTTTTAATTCTGATCTGAGCCACTTTCATATGTGGAAATAAATCAGAAATGTATCAGATATTTGTGATGTGACTTCAGTGTCAGCGTCCATGTGATCTTGATGTCAGTCGGTCAAATTCATAATTGGTTTAACATGAATCATAAAATAATAGAAGTATTAAGTAGAAAATGCTAGAAAAATAGGCCTATATATTGATGTACTCACTACAAAAACGATTTTCTTATTTTGTGTTTTTGTCTTGTTTTCCTGTATGAATAACTAAGCATTGTTAAATCAAGATACATTTAAGTGAGGAGCAAAATTACGTACATTAAGTCTTGTTTTCTGAGAAATTGTATCAAAATGAAGTAAGTTTATGTCATGTGAGGTCAGAAAAAGAACCTTGTTTTCTTTTGGAATTAAGTTTATTTTTTCGTCATTTTGCTTCTGAGTGAATGTGAAAATGATTTATACTGGAAAACAAGACAAAAATAATAGAAAATAATTTTTGCAGTGCATTGTTGTGAAACAATGACAAGAGAAGTTAAAAAAAACTTAAATCAAGATACTTTTACTTGAGAAGCAAAATAACTAAGTTTTGTTCTCTGAAAAAAATGATAAAGATGTATGCTTTATACTTAAAAAAAAAAAATCTGTCAGTGGGGTCAGAAAAATAATCTTGTTTTTTGAATGTCATATAAAACAAAATATGATATTGTATGATATTATTAAATTTGTTTTTTGAGTGTTTTATGCTTAGCATATTTAAGGGTGAACAACCTCACAAAAAAAGACAGAAAAGGCAGTCCTGGGATCTTACTGAAGCAAGCTGTGAAGGAAGACGATCTGAATCAGACTGTTGAGTGAGGGGCTCTTCCTCACATATGGAAACACTCAAAGCTTGATAAAGTTCACATGGGTGCCGGAGGACAGACACACGCAGCCTTCAACTCATCCACTTCATGCATTCGGATTAGAAATGGAATTTGGATTAAAGGTCACCTATTTTGCCCCTTTTACAAGATGTAATATAAGTCTCAGGTGTCTTCAGAGTCTGTGAATTTTCAGCTCAAAATACCCCACAGATCATTTATTATATCATTTTGAAAATGCCTTTTGAGTAGAAGCAGAAACAGGCTGTTTTTGTGCATGTCTCTTTAAACGCAAATGAGCTGCTGCCCCCTGCCCCCTTTTGCAGAACAGGGCTGTGCCTTTACAGCTGGTACCTCAGATAAAACCGTCTGTTTGGTTTTGATTATCATGTCTATCATGCTGAAATCATGCATTCTAAAGCCATATCAATTTAAACTTCTGATATATACGGTTTTCTGAGCGCACACATCTGAAGCGACCGTACAGAAAGCAGCTGTCACGCGGCATGTGAGTACTAAACTAAGTTCTCTTTCATGTCTTATTGCGCTTAAACTGCAAATACACACAAGTTTATGTTAAAAACACTCATAAGTTAGAAAAACACCGTCGGTTATGTTTATGAAGGTAAACAGCTGGGAAAGAAATCACGTTTATATTAGATCGGTGTATTAAGTGACAGCAGCGTAATAAACAGTAGCTACAGCTGTCTACGCTGTAAATATGACCCAAAAAATCAAATAAAAGCAGAAAAACGTGGGCGGGGCTTGTAAAATGTGAATGGCTTAAAAATGGTTTAAAAAAGGAGTGGGTAGATTTTTATCATTATAGGGTGGTTGTGTACACACGGCCAACACACATTTATGTTCAAACAACTAAAAAAGTGAAAAAGTGAATTTTGCATAATAGGTGCCCTGGTGCTGTCTGTAATTTTATTTGACTGTTCTAAAGCATTAAAAATACCTTGATGTGTTACCGGATATTTAGGAAACATGCTCAGTTCACATAGTTGTTTCTCTTGTTCTGTGTCGGAATGTCTGTTTTTGTTTTTGTCTGCGTGTTTCCGCCCACTGACAGCTTACCCAATAGTATTTCAACACCCTGGGTTGCCAGTTGCTGGAAAACACAGCTTGTCGGAGCCATGGAAGCCAGCAGACGAACTGAGTCAGAGATCACCGATTCTACCCAACCTTAAAAGCTTCGGCATCCAACTAAAAAGCTCTGTGACTCAAGGAATATTAAAACATGGCTAAATCAACACATCAGCTTACTGTGTATGGCTAGTCACCCTCCACTATCGTTCCTCTTGCGTGTCCTTCATCTGGCAACCAATGGGAGCGTCGAGACTCAGGAAGAAGGGGTGGGAGAAACATTTCTATTTTGGACTGCAGTACCCATTTCGATCCTCTAGCTGTCAATATTACATACTGCACCTTTAAATAATGGAGGGGCGACACAGGGACAATAATAAAAACCACAGTGCAGCCCTGTTTATCAAACTCTATCACTGCTTATGCTGCAAACTCAGGTTACCGTAGAAACAAGTATCTGTTTGATATGCTATCAAAGAACTGATTCCCTGAATTCCAGTAGATGAACTACAGTAACCAACTATAATCTTTCACACCTCAGACACACCTCAGCTGATATCATTAAACGCATTTGACAAATTCATTATTCAATATTGCCCTTCATGAAAAACATTCTAAAATGTATGAATAAATCAGTAAATAGAGTTTAAGTCAATCATCACTTGTACTATTGCTCATAGTGTTAGTGAGGATGAAAGTGGAGCATTTGCGCTCCTTAAATTTCTTTTTAATTTTGGTTTTTCAAATAAAAAGGAAGAAAACATCTAGCAACCACCCATGTCACCCTAGCAACTGCATAGCAACGCCCTGGCAATGACACAAAACACCATAGTAACCACATAGCAACACCCTGGCAGCCACACAGAACACCCTAGCAACCGCATACCAATGATCAAACACTATAGCATCCACTGAGAACACCCTAGCAACCACCTAGCCACACCCAGCAATGACACAGAAAACCCTAGCAGCCACATAGAACATCCTAGAAATTGCATAGCAACGCCCTGGCAGTGACACAGAACACCATAGAGTATGTATGGCAGCTACACATCATCTAAAAAGAACACCCTAGCAACCGCATAGCAATGCCCTGGCAACCACAAAGAACACCACTGCAACCACAAACCAATGCCCAAACACTCTAGCATCCACAAAGAACACCCTAGCAACCACATAGAACACCCTAGAAACTGCATACTAACACCCTGGCAACTGCACAGAACACCATAGCAACCACACAGAAAATCACAGCAACTGCATGCCAACCACCAAGAGCGCCCTAGACAACAGCATATAGCAATGCCCTGGCAACCACATAGAATACTGTAGCAACTGCATATCAACGCCCTGATAACCTCATAGAACACCCTAGAAACTGCATACTAACACCCTGGCAACCACACAGAATACCCTAGTAAGTGCATACCAATGCCCTGGAAACCAAAAAGAACACCATACCAACTGCTTATCAGCCAGCTAACAACCACCTAGCAACATACTTAAAAGCACTCACTTATGAAAATCAAAAGCAGAAACCCAGCATTACAGCAGAAAATGTTACACAGTTCAGCACCATTTGTAAAAACTGCACAGAATGTAAAAATTTAGTTTAAAATATAGGTTCCACATGTTGTGTCTGTTCTTAAACTAATGGTTGTGAAATTGTGTGTCCAAATATTTACTCAAACATAAGTCTAAGAGGATTACGAGTCCATTTCTCCAGCTCAAAGCCGAGCTACAGGCCTGGCAGCGTTCCACATCTGATGGGACTTTAAATAGCGGCTGTGGATCTTTCACACCGTCTGTAATAGAGCTGGAACACAGCCAACCTGGAAACAGCTTTATTCTTCACTTCCTCTGACCTTGGCATGTAAATTACATTTTTATATTCTAACAACACTCAATGTCAAGGCCAGAGACACAGACAGAGCTCCGCTTCGCTCATTTAGAGGTAATTGTCAACGTGATCGACAGTAGAAGTTTGTTTTTGCTGCTTTGTGATTGTCATCACGTTATATGCTTTGATTGTTATCACATGAGGGTTCAAGGACTGATTGTTTCATTCGAGATGTCTGATAGTGACGTGTCCTGCTTGTGGTGTTGAAAAAACACAACACTCTACCAACTGCATAACACCACCCTGGTAACAGTACAGAACACCTTAGCAACCACATAGTAATGCCCTGGAAACCACATAGAACACATTAGAAACTGCATAGCAATTCCCTGGCAACCATAAAGAACACCTTAACAATTACATAGCAACACCCTGAAAACCACACAGAGGTCTGATAGCAATGTGTTCCACTCGTGGTGTGGAGTTATAAAAGCACACCCTTGCAACCACATAACAACAGCCTGGCAACCAGACAGAACACCTTAACAACCACATAGGAATGCCCTGGCAACCACACAGATGCCTGATAACAATGCATCCTGCTTGTGGTGTTGAAATACAGCTATAAAACAACACTCTTGCAACCACACAGAACACCCTAACAACTGCATAGCAACGCCCTGGCAACCACACAGACATCAGATAGCAACGCATCCCACTTGTACAGATGAAATACAGCTATAAAAACACAACACTCTAGCTACCACATAACAATGACCTGGCAACCAGACAGAACACCTTAACAACCACATAAGAATACCCCAGAAACCACACTGACGTCTGATAGCGACACATCCCGCTTGTGGCCTTGAAACACAGCTATAAAAACAGAAGCTTCAGTAATATGAGAGATATGACGCAATCAAACGTTCCTTTCCTCCAGAAAACACAAACACCGTAATCATTAACCTCTTATCCAGCCAAAATTATCTGAAAGAAGAACACATGCCGTTCATATTCAGCCTAATTGCACTGCTATTTTTAGATTATGCAGTCTTAATTATTAGTAATGGCCATTCATTGTGTAGAGGAGCTAGAATAACAGTAAGGTAACGGATAGCTTCCAGAACACATGTAGGTGAGCCAAGCACAACAAAGAGCAACTGACGGCTTTATTAGGATCTGTGGCCTGTGCTGCTTTGATGCTGCTGCTGATTTATACACTGGGTGGAGGTCATCGCTTCAGCTTCACCACACCTTAACACCATTTGTCACTGATACTGTACTCCATTATGATGCCGATGCCATATACACATGTAGATAATGCTGTACAGCATGACCTGAAGAGCTGTGAGTGATGTTCACAAGACCTCAGGCACGAGAAAAACAACACTTTCTGAAGAACGCGTTATGTGTAATATGAATTTCTATGTTATGTGGTTGCTAGGGTGCTCTACTGGGGTGGTTGCAATACAGTTGCTAGGAAGTTGTTAGGGTAATCTGTGTGTTTTCCAGGGCATTGCGATAAAGTTGTTAAGGTGTTCTACTGTAGATGGTTGTTATACAGTTGCTAGGGTGTTCTGTTGTAGGTAGTTGCTATACAGTTGCTAGATTGTTCTATGCAGTTTCCAGGGTGTTGCTATGCAGTTGCTCTTAAGTTGTTAGGGTGTTCTGTGTGTTTTCCAGGGCACTGCTATACAGTTGCTAGGATGTCCTAGGTGGTTGCTAGGGTGTTCTGTATGGTCTCCAGGGCATTTCTATACAGTTGCTTGGATGTCCTAGGTGGTTGCTAAGGTGTTCTGTATGGTTTCCGGGGCACTTCTATACAGTTGCTAGGATGGACTAGGTGGTTGCTAGGGTTTTCTGTATGGTTTTCAGGGTGTTGTTATAAAGTTACTAGAATCTTTTATGCGGTTGCTATACAGTTGCTAGTGTGTCTTTTATCCAAAGTGACACATCTGTAAGTCACTTTGGATAAAAACATCTAAGTGAATAAATGTAAATGTGTTCTGGGTGGTTGCTAGGAAGTTGCTAGGGTGTTCAGTATGGTTTCCAGAGCATTGCTATACAGTAGCTAGGGTGTTCTAGTTTACTGCTATACAGTTGTTAAGATTTTTTGGTGGTTTCCACAGCAATGATATACAATTGCTAGATTGTTCTAGGTGGTTGCTAGGGTGTTCTAGGTGGTTGCTAGGGTGTCTTTTATTCAATTCAACTTAAACACCAATTTCTGTTTTATCCAAGTTGCTTTAGATAAAAACATCTTCTAAATGAATAAATACAAATGTATTCTGGGTGGTTCCTAAGAAGACGCTAGGGTGTTCTGTATGGTTTCCAGGGCATTGCTATACAGTTGCTTGGGTGTTATAAATGGCTGCTGTGCAGCTTCTAAGGTGTCTTTTATCCAGAGCAAATTACACTCATTTGTAAGTCAGTTTGGATAAAAGTGTCTGCTAAATGAATAAGTCTATTGAGGGTGGTTGCTATGCAGTTGCTAAGGTGTCTTTTATCCAAAGCCAGTTTGTAATTTGCTCTAATATCAGATTAATATGGCACCACATTAAAGGGATCGTTTACCTAAAAATTTGTATCATTAATTATCCTCATGTTGTTCCAAACCTAGATAAATTTCTTTCTTTGGTTGAACAAATACAAAAGAAGATACTTGTTGGTAACCAAACAGTTGCTGGTAGCCATAGTGTTATCGGTGGCTGCTTTTGTGTTCAACAGAAGATAGAAAGATAGAAACTCATACAGGTATGGACCTGAATGAATGAACCATCCCTTTAAGGGATGTGGCCTGAAGAATTGGAGGCATGGACATAGAAACTGTCTCCCTCAATATTTGCTCTGCCACCTTGTCATATTTTGGACCTCTAGAAGCATCGATGACCTTGAGAAGCCTCGCCCCAGCCCCATGATTTCTGAGAGGATCTCACAGCCAAACATGATCCGCTGGTGTCCAGCAGACCAGCTGCTGCGGCTCCTGAGAGCCACATAATATCCTGTGGATATAGAGTGACACGGATCCAGCGTGTGGCTTAACTCTGGCTGCTTTGATCCTCCTGCTGCAGGTGCTGCCAACTCCACGCGCTCCACGCTTGCATCGCTGCAACCTGCGGCCGCTGCCGGATTAGCTTGGGACCTGGAGGAATTGGAGGCCGAAATCGGATCCAGTTCGGGCTCAGATCAATTCCTGGGTCTGTCAGTGCTAAACATCCCCGGCACTTCCTCCTCCAATTAGAGCAACCTTGTTACATGTAAGTCAAGACTAAGTCCGTGTACTCCATGCATTTAGCGTGCTGGTAGGCCGTGCTGAATGCTAGAGGTTAGCATCAAAATAGCACTCAGGAAATATGAACAGTGCATGAGAAATCAAGGACGATGAGAACATCAACATCAGGCTGAAAGTTGAGTTTACAGATGGCAAACAATTACCAATATCGTACTAGTTTCAGAACAACAAACTCACGCTTGCATGATATTTGTAATTGTTTGTCACGTACAAACCAAAATTGTCAACTTCAGATTTCAGTTTAAGGATTTAACACTCAGGATTAAACTGTGTTGCCTTCATTGCCAAGTGAACATGAACAAGTGAACAAAAAACAAAACAAAACAAATCAAAATTAAGAAAGGAAAATAAAATAAATCAAATTTAGAAATATTATATATCTATATATTTATATCTCTATCTATCTATCTATGATTTGCAAAAATAAAAAAAAATAAAAAATATCAAGTTGTTTGCCAAAAAAATAAAAAATCTAAATAAATTTAAAAAAATTGTCAGTTATTTGCCCCAGTAATAAGTATTTTTTTGCAAAAAAAAAATTAAAATAATAAATAAAAACAAATAAACAAACAAACAAAAAATGCAAATTTAAAACCCCTGAAGATAAATGCAAAAAATCTAAAAGATTCTTGAAAAATTCTGAAAGTTCACATTATTTACAAATAAAAAATACAAAGAAAAAAAAATCAAAATTCAAAAATAGATGAAGATATTATAAAATTATATTATAAAATCAAATCATTTATATTATTATAAAATCAAAAAGATCACGTCATTTGTGTATATATATATATATATATTAAAAAAGATCAAGTTATTGGAAAAAACATAATTAAAATAAACAAAAAAGTTATTTGCAAGAAATACATTAATGGTGAAGATGCAATAAATAGTCCCATCTATGTGTAATGTAGTAATCTGGGATGTCAGCAGATCTCGGTGAGCACCAGTCCTCCTCTGGAGCGGCCAACACGCCCCTGCGGGAGGCGTCATGAGCAGCAGCTGGTGCAGCTCAAAGCTCACAGGTACCATAACAAAGTGCTGGCATGTTATGAGTTCACGTCTGCTGGAGTCACAAAGGGTTGCAAACACAATCAGGCCTGACCGCAGAGAGTCCGGGGCTTAAACAGACAGCGCAGGGCCTGCAAACCAGCACTTAGTCGACCGCAGCACGTCTGTCTTGTACAAACCCACCGTCAGGAATGAAACGCTTGGGAGCTGCTCCCTCGAATTCCCTGCATCATTCCCAGATTTGTTATGCAGGCCACCGGACATTAGGACTCCTGTTAGAATTGAGCGTCCTGGAAATCTGCCAACACTGATCTACTGTAAAAATTTAAATTTAAAAAGGTCAAGTTATTTGCAAAAAAATAAAAATAAAAAATCCCCGGAAAGGTCAGATTATTTGCAAAAAATAAAAAAATAAAAAAATAAATTTATTTGCAAAAAAAGTTAAATTCTGAAAGGTCATATTATTTGCAAAAACACAGAAAGGTCAGATTATTTGCAAAAAAATTAAACATTTAATTAGAAAGATCAAGTTATTTCCAAAAAAGTTAGATTCCAAATGGTCACATTATTTGCAAAAACATTAAATCTGAAAGATCAAGTTATACTGCAATAAAATTACATTCAGAAATGTATTCAAATGTAAAAGTTATTTGCAAAAAAAAAAAAATCAGAAAGGTCAAATTATTAGCAAAATTGAGAAAATTATAAAGTTTAAAGAGCTTTGCTTTCGAGTAAAAAAAAAAAAAACCTGTAAGAAAGGAAAGAAATTGAAAAAACAAGATCTCAACAATATTTCAATGAGAGCAAATGTAGACAATGTGCAAGTGCTTCCCAGATGTTTCTCCTGAGAATAAAAGTTTCAGAACTGATTCAAAAGTCTCAAATCTCAAACATCACCCGTCAAATGATCCGAGCTCCTTCACATTCGTTTTACAGCTCTTAACTCTTACTGTATGACAACTATTGACTCATTTGTGTCTATTTTTATTTCAGGAATTCCAAGAAACATCTGAGGCAAAGTTGATACTTCAATGACTCATAACTCATTAAATCTCCTTAAATCAATGAAAGAGCAGAGCAATAACATTTTCCTCTGGGTAACAATATTGACTTGATTTCACCTGAACCGCTTCATTCCAAAAGAGACTCTTTCATCATCAGCTGACAGGCCTTTCATTGGCTTGGCTTTTGGACTTCTGCGGTAAAAATAGAAAGGCAAGCCGTCATTAATTCGACACACAACCCTGAATACCGTCCTTCTATGGCGATGAAAGTCCAAACATATCTTTGCTCTTTAACTTTATACATTTCTTATCTGCGTTTATCAGCTGAAGCAGCACACCCAGAGTATCTGACACCATGACAGCACGGCCATTGACTCGCCAGCAGATCAACGCAAGCCTGCCTGATGATAGTAACACAGATGATGACATAATTTACACCTGCACAGGTAACACATGTGGGCCAGTATCCTGCAAAGAGAGTGGTAAAAGTGCAATGGAAAAAAAAAACATGTCAATGTCAACATACAAGATAACAGCAATTCTCTAGTCAACAAAATGTGTTTACCTGCTGTATTAACTTGCTAAACCCAACCATTTAATGAAATAAAATCGAAACGCTGTTAAGTAGAGGACAAATCACTGTGTCCAAATGTAACCTGTCCTAGATTGTTTAATAGCCTCATCTACAACTCATGTAAGATCTGTTTTATAATCAATATTATTAGCACTTATAATTTTAGTGATAACCTCTAAAACTAAATACAATGAAAAACATTTGGTATTGGATTCACATTGAAACTACTTTCACTCAGAAATTGCTGGTAACTTTTATGAATAATTACACAGAAACAGCAAGTAACACATTGGATTTGATTGATTATATTAAGAATTGCAAAAAAGAGAAAGTTTTCTAAACTGTTATGTTTCAATGTGTAAATTAGACATTATCTAAAAAAATACTCACTAGTTTGCATATATTTTCAGAAAATAAATCTGAACACTGGATTAAGCCAGGTTTAAAATTCTTGTTCCATTTTGTTTACACATTAGAGTTAAAGGTTTTTATAGATAGGATTTTGGATTTGTCTTTTTATCACTCCACAAACCAGAAAATACTGTTAACAGTCAGGAAAGAATACATTTTCGCCATACTTTTAGGAAAAACAGTTATATAAACTAAGCAAATGATTTATGAACAAACCCCTCAGTAAAATCCTTCAGAATATAGATAGGAGTAAAACTGTAAATGTTGGTGTATGTGAGTGCTGGTGAAGTGAAGAAAAAACTCATTTTAAAGATATGCATTTTCATTGAAATCTACAGACACAAATAGATCAAGTGCAATAATAAAATCAGGCAAATAATATCAACAAACCCCTCAGTAAAATACTTCAGAATATAGACAGGAGTAACACTGTAAATTTTGGTGTATGTAAGTGCTGCTAAAGTGAAGAAACAAACTCATTTAGAGAAAACATCCTTTAAATATTGTATTTAAATGTACAGACGCAATAAGATAAAGTGCAATAATAAAATCAAAGGAATGATATGTGAACAAACCCCTCAGTAAAAACCTCCAGAATATAGATATGAGTGAAACTGTAAATTTTGGCATATATAAGTGCTACTGAAGTGGAGAAAAAACTCCTTTTGAGAAAACGACCTTTAAAGATATGTATTGTAATTTAATCTACAGACACAAAAAGATAAAGTGCAATAATAAAATCAGCTGAAGACATATGAACAAACCCCTCAGTACAATCCTTCAGAATATAGAAAGGATTAAAATTGTAAATTTTGGTGTATGTAAGTGCTCCTGAATTTGAGAAATAATAAAAAGAATTTAGAGAAAACATCTTTTAAAGATATGTATTGTAATTGAATCTACAGACGTAATGAGATAAAGTGCAATAAAATAAACACTTTAAAGTCTGAAACATGTTATGAAAAGTCAAATATCCCAAAATCTCAAAATTGCAAACAATATTTTGCCTTGCCTTAAATGTGACATTTTGAAAACTGAAATAGTATTTCCTTTTAAAATGTACGCCATTCATTTTGTTTTATTCACAGCTTAGAAATATAATTTTTTACAATGCATTAAACTTTAGCATGTAACTGATCCCACACTTTGTCATCAAAATAAAGTTTGATCAGATTCATATATATATATACACAGTATAGAAAATTCAGAATAGTGTTTTCTTCTGTTTTAAAATCTGCTGTGTATTTAACCCATCAATGCACATTTCTATGGTTGCATTTTATTATATGCATTAAGCAGTAGTGCCATTTTTGCGTTGCAACCCACTATTTGTGACCACTAATATCACACGTGTCCAAGCGTTTGCAAACAATTAAGACTTGATGCCACATCAGCAGAAGCAGAAGAAATGCTGCCAGGTTTGAAAACACATCAAATGAAAAGTGGAATAAAGATCACATGATTTACAATAACGCAGACAGTATTGTTTGATAAAAAATGTTATTCAAAAGACTTGCAATTATGCATGTAAACACATCTCATGCAAGTCGTTAGTGGGTCATCATCATTGTGTACTTTGGTACCTCACCAACACAGCAGATGTTATCGTTGGCGTTCTGCAATAACATTTATTTTATCTAATTGTTTACAGTGTTGAGTTGTGGTGAGCGCAGCTTTTCTCAATCAGGGAAACACCCATCTCAGGCAGTGGCAGTCTGATCTTTGTTCCCTTCACCCTTATGCCTGTAATTCCATTATCCGAGCATTTCATCCAGTCAGTGATCTCTGATTACTCACGCATGTTTGCCACATTCTCATTAATGTGTTTGACATTAAAGCTAAACTACAGCTCGGTTTCAAAACCAAGTGAGCTGCTTCACCGTCTACATGGACACCTGAAAGAGTGAGTGATTTTGATCAGCTGATAAGCGTAAGAAATACACAGCGCACAAAAATAGCAGGCAAAATATGACATTTCTAAATGTGTTGCAACTATGATGTATTAAAATGCTGCCTTAATATGCAACAAATGCAGAACTAATGTTTGTTTGGTTGTTGTTTTTTATGTCATGCCAGCTTGTTTGGATATTTTCCTGCCAAAAGCTATACTTGAGTTATTACATTTTTAAATAGAAACTAATTAAGTTTAAAAAAAATAATAATAATAATAATGCAACCAAACTGATGATGCACATGTGCATATATTATTTTAATATATTAATGATATACTACAAAATTTTTATTAATATTTTGAATTAGACTTTACTATTATAGTGTTACATTTTATTTAAAGCTTTAGTAATTTTATTTAGTTTTTTTAAAAATATGTCTATATAGTTTTTATTAATTAGATTTATTTTGTATTATTTTAGTACATTATTATTTTTATAATGTATTATTTTTAAACACACACACACACACACACACACATATATATATATACACATATACATATACATATACATATATATACATACACATATACACACATATATATATATATATACATATATATATATATATATATATATATATATACACACACACACACATATATACATACAACTAGTTGAAATAAAATAAGTTTTTTTATATTTTATGATATTTCAGTTAACAAAATAAAATAAGTATTTCTGATAGCTGAAATATTTTTTTTATATTATATGATATTTCAGTTAACAAAATAAAAAGGTATTTCTGATTTTTGTTTTATTTATTAATATTTTATTTTAATGTTTTTTTTATTTAAGTTTTTAATTTTACTTTTTTTAATTCAGTCAGCATTTATTTTATTTCACGTAACGAAAACGTCTTTTTTATGGATTTAGTTTTAGTTAACTAAAATAACCCTAACATGATGCAACTCTCAAAGCACTTTTTTCTTCATCCTAATCCAGAACACTAGCTGTTTGCACATCCAAGTGTCAAAATCACAGTCAATACAAGCAAAAAAAAGTGGGTGTTAATGCTGCGCTGTGAGAGACAGACTCGCAGAGTGAGAAAATAGATCAATGAGGATCCTAAAGCAGGAGCACTGGGCTTATGGCCAATTATGACAAAATTACTTAAATATAACCACACACACACACATATCTAAATGCAGGAGCAGGAGATCGGACTTCACTACGGAACGACGGGATCACAATGTCACAGCTGAAGAACACCGGATACTCGCCGTACTTCACGAGCCGAAGCTCCACAGCATCTGCTTGCTGTCCTGCAAACATTAATGCACATTTCAACAGACAAATATGGTGTGTATTTGGACAGTTTAAGCATATAGTTTCCTAGCATATTCTGAAGGCCTAAACCGTTAGCAATGGTTCAAATGTTTGTGACTATGAACTACTTTGATCGGCATCCTAAAACAAAACAGAGGTTTTCATTTGTTACAATGAAACGCAGAGTGTTCAGAAAGCACAAGGATAAACCGGCTGATGGGAAGAACATAAAAACATGCCATTTCTGAGCCAGCATTATGAAAACGATCTCAACAGAAGGTTAAAAGCGAACACACTTTATGGGCCCGTCCAAGTTCTGAATATTCAACTTAATACCCATTCAAAGAAAACATGCCTTGTCCTGCCTTTCAGGATTTGAGTGTTGAATCGAAGGGTTTGGCCTTTCATGTATTATATGACAGATTTCTTTAGGAAATCATAATGACAACCAGTGCTTTTGCCTTCACAATACACTAAATGAACACTCTTGTAGACATCTTTGAATACACGAAACAAGAGGAAAACACGGGAAATTGTTTGGCATTTTCCACAAATCCCCTTTTAGTTATTTTGTATATCTAGATAAAATTAGACTACACTGAATATTTGTATGTTTAATATTAATGTGTGTGTGTATCTATCTGTCTATCTATCTATATTATATATATATGTGTGTGTGTGTGTGTGTGTGTGTGTGTGTGTATGTGTATATATATATATATATATGAAGAGTTTATTTGCAAAAACAGATGACTCCGTTATTAATTTTCATAAATCATGTTTTTTATTGTGTTGTGTTTTATTGTGTTAGCTAGCTGTATTTTTTTAGTTAGTATTATTTAATCAAAACAAACCAACTGCAGTTTAATTGATATTAATTGGAATGCATGATTTTTGAATATTTTTGAAAATTGAGTTGTTATCTATATATACATGCACGCACATACACATTTATAAAAAAAATACAACTATTGTTTAAAATTACTTTATTTTCCAATTAGTTTTTTCCTCTTTTAGTTTTTTTTTCAGATGAAACTCCTGCAGTATAACTAATATTTGTATGTTTTTAAAAGTACAAATATTCAGTCTTAATGAATACACAGGAACTGCATAAATTATATACCGTATATGCAATTACATAATTATTAAAATAATATTTAATATTTATTATTATTACACAATTAGTTTAAGTAAAATCATTTTAAAAAACTGTATCCATTTTTCTTTTAATGTAGCTAATGTTCATCCATCAGTTTTTCTGAGATAATTACTTTTCAAACATCTATGTCTTGACGTTTTATGTATGTTTTTCTCTTTTAAATGACTTCTAAATCCCTGTATCTGTGAGTGGATGTGCTTTCAGACTCATGGCAGGATGTTTAGAGAGCTTCGCTTTATAATGCCATGCAGCTTTAATTCAATTCAGTTTTTCCAATTCAATTTGTTTGTATAGGAGTTCTTCACAATGCAGATTGTTCCAACCAGCTTTACAATGAATAGAGGCTTACAAAGTCCCTCAGGGAAGCCAAAGATGACAGTAGCAAGAAAAACTCCCTAAAATGAGACGATGAGTAGATGAGAAGGAATCTTGGGAGGGACCGAGGCTCAGCTGGGGAAACCCTCCTCCTCCTCCTCAACTATTTTATACAAAGCATACATACATACAAACACACACACATCTGCTGTCAGTGATTCATTTATTTGCACTGCTTTTTTGGCAATTGTTCAGTATCTTGTTGTAAAGCATCTATGGATCATTCTATTAAAGGAATAGTTCATCCAAAAATGAAAATTTACCCTCAGGTCATCCCAGATTAGGATGAGTTTGTTTCTTCATCAGGTTTGTAGAAATGTGTCTCTGCATCAGTGTCTCAGCAATGGATGCTCTGCAGTGAATGGGTGCCGTCAGAATGAGAGTCTGATAAAAACATCACAATAATCCACAGCACTCCAGTCCATCAGTTAACATCTGGAGAAGACACAAGCTGAAACACATCCAGCATTAAGACGCTTTTAACTCAGATATGAGTCTATAATCCATAATAACACTTCCTCCAGTGAAGAAGTGTTCTGGTCTGAATCAGGAGAGAAAAATGTCTTAATGCTGGATGTGTTTCAGCTTTTGTCTTCTCCAGATGTTAACTGATGGACTGGAGTGCTGTGGATTATTGTGATGTTTTTATCAGACTCTCATTCTGACGGCACCCATTCACTGCAGAGCATCCATTGCTGAGACACTGATGCAGAGACACATTTCTACAAACCTGATGAAGAAACAAACTCATCATAATCTTGGCGGCCTGAGGCCGAGTACATTTCCAGCAAATGTTCATTCTTGGGTGATCTATTCCTTTAAGATCATATTCAGAGGAAGAATTGCTTTGCTGCATTCCTCATTAAATTGGTTCTGCATCTGCATGCAGAAAAAAATGAATAAATGCGATGAATGAGTTTGAACGGTCATGTATGTTCACACATTAACCGCCACGACACATCAGAAATATTTAGGATAACGTCAGGGTTAGATGATGCTCTCATATTACTCAGAATGAATTCAGAGCTCCATTTATAATGGCAGACGGGTTTTAAAGTTTGAAAAAACTGCTGTCACTGATCCCTTAATTTAGTAAAGATGGCTTTAATAAAGACAGTGTGACGCAGCTTAATCCTGTGGAACGACACACAAACACAACACCAAACCTCCCTTACAGAACAATGCGGCCGCACCACATTAACACCATGGCATTTATTGCAGACAAAGAATATTACTATGGAAACACTGAAAAATCCAAAAGATGAGGCTTTAGTCTAAATAGCTTTTTGCATAATTTTATTAGTGTATGTTTCAATCTTTGGTCATAGCCATGAAATCAGATGCTTTAGATATTTAGTGCATCATTTTTATATATCATAAATCCAGATTTTGCTTTGTGCGTTGATCTCACTTCAAAAGTTGCTCACAAACTCTCTCTGGTTTTAGTTGGTGCTTTATTTGTGCGGATGGAAACGGTGATGGATGGATGCATGGATCCGAGTTGTGCGAGCATGAGAAAAATGAGGGCGGGGCCCCAGCGTGACGTCAGCGCGCTCGAACCCCTGAGCGTATTTAAACGCGCTCAAAGCGGAGTGTGAGCGTCAGACGCGTACAGAGACGCGCGAGCGAGTGGACCATGACCGCCGTGTGCTGCTGACAGATATCAGACACACACCATCTGCTGCACAGCCGCGCTTCACTTTCACCTGATCCGAGCGGATATTAACAAACATTCACCTGGATTTCATCACCTGTGCGTTGCGTCGCGTCGCGTCTCGGAGGCAGAATGCGGCGCGCTCTGACAGACACGGGAAACTATTACAGTTAGTTCTGATCCGGATCCCGATGTCTTCATCTGAGCCGCTGCTGCTGGTTTTCTCTCTCGTTACAGACGCGGCAGCATCACGGTTCCGCGCGGCGCGTTGCGCACGGCGAGCTGAGCGGCGCGGCGCGTCAGTTGGACACTCTGGACACTTCTGCGCACGCTTCATTGGGATCTAGCGGATAACATGTTGTGAATGGACCTGGAATCGTGATAGTTTGAGGAGAACGCACGGATTTTATCTTTTGGTTCTTTGGATGTTTCCTGATTTACTGAGAATTTGGCTTTTCTGAAGCTCCGGTCTGTATGGACCCCATTTAAGGTGAATTTATCTCATTCTTTCTGCATATAAACCCAAAATAGTTTTTCCTTATTCATTTTTTACAGTCATTTTCCCGCGTACACTCTTAAACATAAACGTAATTGACGTTTGTTTTCGTGTTGATAATCCTCCCAGCAGCACTTAATGTTTGGAAATTAAAAACTTGGACATTTGATTGTAGGTTCCTCAGATTCTGATGCACCAAATCTGCTAAAAAAAGAAATAAAATAAATAAAAAAAAACATCTGAAGGACCTAAAAAGGTTCTCTCAGGTTTGTGTAACCCAATTTGAATCCTTAAATTAGTTACTGTATGCTTTTCAAAACATAACTTTGTAACTTTCATAAAACATTGAAAATGCTCAGTAAATAATATGGAGAAAGCTTTAAGAGTTTACTTCACGTCACTATGAGGAGCAGCTTTGGAGCAAATTTAATAGACTCGTTTTAATAGGTCAAATACTTAAAACTTTAAAAATAAAATCCTGGATTTATGCAGCTCTGATTGTTCGTATGATGCGGTAAATGTCTTAACCAAACGATTACATGACTTAAAATATCAAAAAGCTATTAATTACACGTAGAAACAGCAGGTTTTAATGATCAAAAATCAGAGCTGTTCGGAGTAAAGCGTCATTTACTGCAATAAAGGCTCATAAAAGTCATTGTAAACTTCATTGCGTTCATGAAACTGGTCGATTTTATTTGCCTTTTCATCAACAGGAGTTTTTGGGATCCGGGGAAAAACTCTGGCAGAAAACACGCATTTTTCTGCCCTGTAATACTGACAGAAATCTGTTCAGCATTAACTGGCCTACAGAACACATTTCACGCAGGGCCCTCATCAGAATATTTAATTCTGCACTTCTCACAAGTTACAACACTTCGCTCTGAACCGTTTCCCTCTGGGAAGGCTTTCGGTAGCGCCGAGTACAAAACAAACAAGGCGTTCGTCAAATTAACACATGAAAAGTCTCTCTGTTTTCCATTCAAAGCCACGTTTTGTCACTCATGCATGCTTTTGTGCAGACGTTCATGCTTTTACCTTTGCACCGTTGCAGCTTCCCTCAAAGGAACTGAGTCTAAAATGAAGTTATGGGACATTCTAGCCACGTGTTTGTTGCTCCTGAGCTCCGTTTCCGCACGTCCCGTCTTCCACAAGCTGCAGCCATCCAAAAGAGCCGTCGTCCGCAGTGAGACGCCTGCTCTGGACCCCATCATCTACTCCCAACCTGAAACCACGCACCAAAAACAAGCCTCCATGGAGGAACAATGTAAGTCACTGAGCATGCAACTCTCAATTTCTTCAATGCACATCTCAAAGGAGATGTGTTAATTCGTTTTAGTTCAATTGCAATGGAGAACTGCTTTCAATTACTTGCATAGCTGCATGTTGAGCAACCCAGATACAGATGCACAACTGTGACAATATACTGGTCAAGAGTACAGTATGTTAACTGAAACATTACCTTCGTAACACTGTGTGACCACATGTTTTACGTAACAAACCCCCATCTGTTTAACAGCATCAAAAACCTGAAAACAAAAGCGGCGTTTGGCCTTATAACACAGAGTCACATTGTTTTCTTATAAACTTACTTGAGATGAAGTCTGCACGGATTGTTTACGTTTGACGCCAGCACTTTTCTCACACGGTTTCCTAAGTAAGGTGCTGTTGTGAACGTCGACAGATACTGACGTGACGGGAGAGGCATGAACTATACATTCGTCGTGCATTAAAGCAGCTGTTCCAGATGTTTAATAGCGGGCTCATCTTTTACACAGTAGCCTTCTTGCATCGTGGGAACTTTCTAAATTAGAGTATTAACGAGTCATACTAGGCATGTGGAACGGTTTGTGCTGGACTGGCCGAAAATATGCATGAATTTATTTCGAAGTCGGACGCTCCGCCAGAGCCTTGCATAATGTAAGGCTTGCTGAAACTATAGTGAACAACAGACGATGGGAGCTGCAAAAAAACAAACACATGTTGAATCACTCAGTGACTTGTGTCTTGGGGATTCGATCCCTGCATGCATCAGTGTCTCTAGTCCTCTGAATCGCTCCAGAATGTGTTCTTGTAATGGCAGTCCAGAGAGCAGCCACTAAAAGCAGTGAAGAATATGCAGTGCATTTGCAGACTTTCAGTCAGATGTTTTACATGAAGCAAATGAAAAGGAGGGTTTGAGTGCATGATTGAGATGCATCTTTCTAGATGTTGCTCTGATAGAAAACATGAGTTAAAATTATGGTTTGACATATTGAACAGACTGTACATTTAACAAAACACTGATTTGCATCCAATTAAATGAGGCATCTCTCTGAACTATGCGGAAGCTTATTTCTGCCATAGGGTAAAAATATAAAAAGGGTAATAAAAATGGGAAAATGTGTGGAATTTTTTTCTCAGAACTGTGAGATATAATCTTGCAATTCTGAGTTTTCATCTTGCCATTCTGTTTTTTGTTTCTGCTGCAGAATAAAATATAAAAAGCTAATTGCGACCTTTTTATCTCATAATTTTATCTCATAATTTTTCCTCACATTTGCAAGTTTATATCTCACAAATCCGACTTTTCCTCTTAGAATTGTGAGTTTATATCAATTACAAGGTACCATTCTCACAATTCTGAGTTAGTTCTGAGATATAAATAGAATTATGAGATATAAATCCAGAATTGTAAGACATATTTGAATTGTGAGACAAAATCAGAATTGTGAGATATAAAGTCAGAATCACTAGACAAAGTCACAGTTGTGAGATATAAAGCCAGAATTGAGAAACATATCTGAATTGAGACAAAATCAGAATTGTGAGATAAAGCCAGAATTGTGAGATAATAAAGCCAGAATTGAGAAACATATCTGAATTGAGACAAAATCAGAATTGCAAGATAAAGCCAGAATTGTGAGATAATAAAGCCAGAATTGCGAGATAAAGCCAGAATTGTAAGACATATCTGAATTGAGACAAAATCAGAATTGCGAGATGAAGCCAGAATTGTGAGACATATCTGAATTGAGAGAAAATCAGAATTGCGAGATAATAAAGCCAGAATTGCGAGATAAAGCCAGAATTGTGAGACATATCTGAATTGAGACAAAATCAGAATTGCGAGATAATAAAGCCAGAATTGTGAGATAATGAAGCCAGAATTGTGAGACATATCTGAATTGAGACAAAATCAGAATTGCCAGATAATAAAGCCAGAATTGTGAGATAATGAAGCCAGAATTGTGAGACATATCTGAATTGAGACAAAATCAGAATTGTGAGGTAAAAAGTCAGAATTGCGAGATAATAAAGCCAGAATTGTGAGACATATCTGAATTGAGACAAAATCAGAATTGCGAGATAATAAAGGCAGAATTGTAAGACATATCTGAATTGAGACAAAAGTCAGAATTTCAAGGTAAAAAGTCAGAATTGTGAGACATATCTGAATTGAAACAAAATCAGAATTGCGAGATAATAAAGCCAGAATTGCGAGATAATAAAGCCAGAATTGTAAGACATATCTGAATTGAGACCAAATCAGAATTGTGAGGTAAAAAGTCAGAATTGCGAGATAATAAAGGCAGAATTGTAAGACATATCTGAATTGAGACAAAATCAGAATTGCGAGATAATAAAGGCAGAATTGCGAGATAATAAAGCCAGAATTGTGAGACATATCTGAATTGAGACAAAATCAGAATTGCGAGATAATAAAGGCAGAATTGTAAGACATATCTGAATTGAGACAAAAGTCAGAATTGCAAGGTAAAAAGTCAGAATTGTGAGACATATCTGAATTGAGACAAAATCAGAATTGCGAGATAATAAAGCCAGAATTGTGAGATAATAAAGCCAGAATTGTAAGACATATCTGAATTGAGACAAAATCAGAATTGCGAGGTAAAAAGTCAGAACTGCGAGATAATAAAGGCAGAATTGTGAGACATATCTGAATTGAGACAAAATCAGAATTGTGAGATAATAAAGCCAGAATTGTGAGACATATCTGAATTGAGACAAAATCAGAATTGCGAGATAATAAAGGCAGAATTGTGAGACATATCTGAATTGAGACAAAATCAGAATTGCGAGATAATAAAGCCAGAATTGCGAGATAAAACCAGAATTGTGAGACATATCTGAATTGAGACAAAATCAGAATTGCGAGATAATAAAGCCAGAATTGTGAGACATATCTGAATTGAGACAAAATCAGAATTGCGAGATAATAAAGGCAGAATTGTGAGACATATCTGAATTGAGACAAAATCAGAATTGTGAGATAATAAAGCCAGAATTGTGAGACATATCTGAATTGAGACAAAATCAGAATTGCGAGATAATAAAGCCAGAATTGTGAGACATATCTGAATTGACACAAAATCAGAATTGCGAGATAAAGCCAGAATTGTGAGACATATCTGAATTGAGACAAAATCAGAATTGTGAGGTAAAAAGTCAGAATTGCGAGATAATAAAGGCAGAATTGCAAGATAAAGCCAGAATTGTGAGACATATCTGAATTGAGACTAAATCAGAATTGTGAGGTAAAAAGTCAGAATTGCGAGATAATAAAGCCAGAATTGTGAGACATATCTGAATTGAGACAAAATCAGAATTGCGAGATAATAAAGCCAGAATTGTGAGACATATCTGAATTGAGACAAAATCAGAATTGCGAGATAATAAAGCCAGAATTGTAAGACATATCTGAATTGAGACAAAATCAGAATTGCAAGATAATGAAGCCAGAATTGCAAGATAATGAAGCCAGAATTGTGAGACATATCTGAATTGAGACAAAATCAGAATTGCGAGATAATAAAGCCAGAATTGTGAGACATATCTGAATTGAGACAAAATCAGAATTGCGAGATAATAAAGCCAGAATTGTAAGACATATCTGAATTGAGACAAAATCAGAATTGCAAGATAATAAAGCCAGAATTGCAAGATAATGAAGCCAGAATTGTGAGACATATCTGAATTGAGACAAAATCAGAATTGCGAGATAATAAAGCCAGAATTGTGAGACATATCTGAATTGAGACAAAATCAGAATTGTGAGGTAAAAAGTCAGAATTGCGAGATAATAAAGGCAGAATTGTAAGACATATCTGAATTAAGACAAAATCAGAATTGCGAGGTAAAAAGTCAGAATTGCGAGACATATCTGAATTGAGACAAAATCAGAATTGCGAGATAATAAAGCCAGAATTGTGAGACATATCTGAATTGAGACAAAATCAGAATTGCGAGATAATAAAGCCAGAATTGTAAGACATATCTGAATTGAGACAAAATCAGAATTGTGAGGTAAAAAGTCAGAATTGCGAGATAATAAAGGCAGAATTGTAAGACATATCTGAATTAAGACAAAATCAGAATTGTGAGATAATAAAGCCAGAATTGCGAGATAATAAAGCCAGAATTGTGAGACATATCTGAATTAAGACAAAATCAGAATTGTGAGATAATAAAGCCAGAATTGTGAGATAATAAAGCCAGAATTGTGAGACATATCTGAATTGAGACAAAATCAGAATTGCGAGATAATAAAGCCAGAATTGTAAGACATATCTGAATTGAGACAAAATCAGAATTGTGAGGTAAAAAGTCAGAATTGCGAGATAATAAAGGCAGAATTGTAAGACATATCTGAATTGAGACAAAATCAGAATTGTGAGGTAAAAAGTCAGAATTGCGAGATAATAAAGGCAGAATTGTAAGACATATCTGAATTGAGACAAAATCAGAATTGTGAGGTAAAAAGTCAGAATTGCGAGATAATAAAGGCAGAATTGTAAGACATATCTGAATTGAGACAAAATCAGAATTGTGAGGTAAAAAATCAGAATTGCGAGATAATAAAGCCAGAACTGTGAGACATATCTGAATTGAGACAAAATCAGAATTGCGAGATAATAAAGGCAGAATTGTAAGACATATCTGAATTGAGACAAAATCAGAATTGCGAGGTAAAAAGTCAGAATTGCGAGATAATAAAGCCAGAATTGTGAGACATATCTGAATTGAGACAAAATCAGAATTGCGAGATAATAAAGGCAGAATTGTAAGACATATCTGAATTAAGACAAAATCAGAATTGTGAGATAATAAAGCCAGAATTGCGAGATAATAAAGCCAGAATTGTGAGACATATCTGAATTGAGACAAAATCAGAATTGTGAGGTAAAAAGTCAGAATTGCGAGATAATAAAGGCAGAATTGTAAGACATATCTGAATTAAGACAAAATCAGAATTGCGAGATAATAAAGCCAGAATTGCGAGATAATAAAGCCAGAATTGTGAGACATATCTGAATTGAGACAAAATCAGAATTGCGAGATAATAAAGCCAGAATTGTGAGACATATCTGAATTGAGACAAAATCAGAATTGCGAGGTAAAAAGTCAGAATTGCGAGATAATAAAGGCAGAATTGTAAGACATATCTGAATTGACACAAAATCAGAATTGCGAGGTAAAAAGTCAGAATTGCGAGATAATAAAGCCAGAATTGCAAGATAATGAAGCCAGAATTGTGAGACATATCTGAATTGAGACAAAATCAGAATTGCGAGATAATAAAGCCAGAATTGCAAGATAATGAAGCCAGAATTGTGAGACATATCTGAATTGAGACAAAATCAGAATTGCGAGATAATAAAGCCAGAATTGTGAGACATATCTGAATTGAGACAAAATCAGAATTGCGAGGTAAAAAGTCAGAATTGCGAGATAATAAAGGCAGAATTGTAAGACATATCTGAATTGAGACAAAATCAGAATTACGAGGTAAAAAGTCAGAATTGCGAGATAATAAAGCCAGAATTGCAAGATAATGAAGCCAGAATTGAGACATATCTGAATTGAGACAAAATCAGAATTGCGAGATAATAAAGCCAGAATTGCAAGATAATGAAGCCAGAATTGTGAGACATATCTGAATTGAGACAAAATCAGAATTGCGAGATAATAAAGCCAGAATTGTGAGACATATCTGAATTGAGACAAAATCAGAATTGCGAGATAATAAAGCCAGAATTGTGAGATAATAAAGCCAGAATTGTGAGACATATCTGAATTGAGACAAAATCAGAATTGCGAGATAATAAAGCCAGAATTGTAAGACATATCTGAATTGAGACAAAATCAGAATTGGGAGGTAAAAAGTCAGAATTGCGAGATAATAAAGGCAGAATTGTAAGACATATCTGAATTAAGACAAAATCAGAATTGTGAGGTAAAAAGTCAGAATTGCGAGATAATAAAGGCAGAATTGTAAGACATATCTGAATTGAGACAAAATCAGAATTGGGAGGTAAAAAGTCAGAATTGCGAGATAATAAAGCCAGAATTGTGAGACATATCTGAATTGAGACAAAATCAGAATTGCGAGATAATAAAGCCAGAATTGTGAGATAATAAAGGCAGAATTGTAAGACATATCTGAATTAAGACAAAATCAGAATTGCGAGATAATAAAGCCAGAATTGCGAGATAATAAAGCCAGAATTGTGAGACATATCTGAATTGAGACAAAATCAGAATTGCGAGATAATAAAGCCAGAATTGTAAGACATATCTGAATTAAGACAAAATCAGGATTGTGAGATAATAAAGCCAGAATTGCGAGATAATAAAGGCAGAATTGTAAGACATATCTGAATTGAGACAAAATCAGAATTGCGAGATAATAAAGCCAGAATTGTGAGACATATCTGAATTGAGACAAAATCAGAATTGCGAGATAATAAAGCCAGAATTGTGAGACATATCTGAATTGAGACAAAATCAGAATTGCGAGATAATAAAGCCAGAATTGTGAGATAATAAAGGCAGAATTGTAAGACATATCTGAATTAAGACAAAATCAGAATTGTGAGATAATAAAGCCAGAATTGCGAGATAATAAAGCCAGAATTGTGAGACATATCTGAATTGAGACAAAATCAGAATTGCGAGATAATAAAGCCAGAATTGTAAGACATATCTGAATTAAGACAAAATCAGGATTGTGAGATAATAAAGCCAGAATTGCGAGATAATAAAGGCAGAATTGTAAGACATATCTGAATTGAGACAAAATCAGAATTGCGAGATAATAAAGCCAGAATTGTGAGACATATCTGAATTGAGACAAAATCAGAATTGTGAGGTAAAAAGTCAGAATTGCGAGATAATAAAGGCAGAATTGTAAGACATATCTGAATTAAGACAAAATCAGAATTGCGAGATAATAAAGCCAGAATTGCGAGATAATAAAGCCAGAATTGTGAGACATATCTGAATTGAGACAAAATCAGAATTGCGAGATAATAAAGCCAGAATTGTGAGACATATCTGAATTGAGACAAAATCAGAATTGCGAGGTAAAAAGTCAGAATTGCGAGATAATAAAGCCAGAATTGTGAGACATATCTGAATTGAGACAAAATCAGAATTGCGAGATAATAAAGCCAGAATTGTGAGACATATCTGAATTGAGACAAAATCAGAATTGCGAGATAATAAAGGCAGAATTGTAAGACATATCTGAATTGAGACAAAATCAGAATTACGAGCTAAAAAGTCAGAATTGCGAGATAATAAAGCCAGAATTGCAAGATAATGAAGCCAGAATTGAGACATATCTGAATTGAGACAAAATCAGAATTGCGAGATAATAAAGCCAGAATTGCAAGATAATGAAGCCAGAATTGTGAGACATATCTGAATTGAGACAAAATCAGAATTGCGAGATAATAAAGCCAGAATTGTGAGACATATCTGAATTGAGACAAAATCAGAATTGCGAGATAATAAAGCCAGAATTGTGAGATAATAAAGCCAGAATTGTGAGACATATCTGAATTGAGACAAAATCAGAATTGCGAGGTAAAAAGTCAGAATTGCGAGATAATAAAGGCAGAATTGTGAGACATATCTGAATTGAGACAAAATCAGAATTGCGAGATAATAAAGGCAGAATTGTGAGATAATAAAGCCAGAATTGTGAGACATATCTGAATTGAGACAAAATCAGAATTGCGAGATAATAAAGCCAGAATTGTAAGACCTATCTGAATTGAGACAAAATCAGAATTGGGAGGTAAAAAGTCAGAATTGCGAGATAATAAAGGCAGAATTGTAAGACATATCTGAATTAAGACAAAATCAGAATTGTGAGGTAAAAAGTCAGAATTGCGAGATAATAAAGGCAGAATTGTAAGACATATCTGAATTAAGACAAAATCAGAATTGTGAGATAATAAAGCCAGAATTGCGAGATAATAAAGCCAGAATTGTGAGACATATCTGAATTGAGACAAAATCAGAATTGCGAGATAATAAAGCCAGAATTGTGAGACATATCTGAATTGAGACAAAATCAGAATTGCGAGATAATAAAGCCAGAATTGTAAGACATATCTGAATTGAGACAAAATCAGAATTGCGAGATAATAAAGCCAGAATTGTAAGACATATCTGAATTGAGACAAAGTCAGAGTTGCGAGATAATAAAGCCAGAATTGTAAGACATATCTGAATTGAGACAAAATCAGAATTGTGAGGTAAAAAGTCAGAATTGCGAGATAATAAAGGCAGAATTGTGAGACATATCTGAATTAAGACAAAATCAGAATTGTGAGATAATAAAGCCAGAATTGCGAGATAATAAAGCCAGAATTGTGAGACATATCTGAATTAAGACAAAATCAGAATTGTGAGATAATAAAGCCAGAATTGCGAGATAATAAAGCCAGAATTGTGAGACATATCTGAATTGAGACAAAATCAGAATTGCGAGGTAAAAAGTCAGAATTGCGAGAAAATAAAGGCAGAATTGTAAGACATATCTGAATTAAGACAAAATCAGAATTGCGAGGTAAAAAGTCAGAGTTGCGAGATAATAAAGGCAGAATTGTAAGACATATCTGAATTGAGACAAAATCAGAATTGCGAGGTAAAAAGTCAGAATTGCGAGATAATAAAGCCAGAATTGTGAGACATATCTGAATTGAGACAAAATCAGGATTGCGAGGTAAAAAGTCAGAATTGCGAGATAATAAAGCCAGAATTGTAAGACATATCTGAATTGAGACAAAATCAGAATTGCGAGATAATAAAGCCAGAATTGCGAGATAAAGCCAGAATTGTGAGACATATCTGAATTGAGACAAAATCAGAATTGCGAGATAATAAAGCCAGAATTGTGAGACATATCTGAATTGAGACAAAATCAGAATTGCGAGATAATAAAGCCAGAATTGCAAGATAATGAAGCCAGAATTGTGAGACATATCTGAATTGAGACAAAATCAGAATTGCGAGATAATAAAGCCAGAATTGTGAGACATATCTGAATTGAGACAAAATCAGAATTGCGAGATAATAAAGCCAGAATTGCGAGATAATGAAGCCAGAATTGTGAGACATATCTGAATTGAGACAAAATCAGAATTGCGAGATAATGAAGCCAGAATTGTGAGACATATCTGAATTGAGACAAAATCAGAATTGCGAGATAATAAAGCCAGAATTGTGAGACACATCTGAATTGAGACAAAATCAGAATTGCGAGATAATAAAGCCAGAATTGTAAGACATATCTGAATTGAGACAAAATCAGAATTACGAGCTAAAAAGTCAGAATTGCGAGATAATAAAGCCAGAATTGCAAGATAATGAAGCCAGAATTGAGACATATCTGAATTGAGACAAAATCAGAATTGCGAGATAATAAAGCCAGAATTGCAAGATAATGAAGCCAGAATTGTGAGACATATCTGAATTGAGACAAAATCAGAATTGCGAGATAATAAAGCCAGAATTGTGAGACATATCTGAATTGAGACAAAATCAGAATTGCGAGATAATAAAGCCAGAATTGTGAGATAATAAAGCCAGAATTGTGAGACATATCTGAATTGAGACAAAATCAGAATTGCGAGGTAAAAAGTCAGAATTGCGAGATAATAAAGGCAGAATTGTGAGACATATCTGAATTGAGACAAAATCAGAATTGCGAGATAATAAAGGCAGAATTGTGAGATAATAAAGCCAGAATTGTGAGACATATCTGAATTGAGACAAAATCAGAATTGCGAGATAATAAAGCCAGAATTGTAAGACCTATCTGAATTGAGACAAAATCAGAATTGGGAGGTAAAAAGTCAGAATTGCGAGATAATAAAGGCAGAATTGTAAGACATATCTGAATTAAGACAAAATCAGAATTGTGAGGTAAAAAGTCAGAATTGCGAGATAATAAAGGCAGAATTGTAAGACATATCTGAATTAAGACAAAATCAGAATTGTGAGATAATAAAGCCAGAATTGCGAGATAATAAAGCCAGAATTGTGAGACATATCTGAATTGAGACAAAATCAGAATTGCGAGATAATAAAGCCAGAATTGTGAGACATATCTGAATTGAGACAAAATCAGAATTGCGAGATAATAAAGCCAGAATTGTAAGACATATCTGAATTGAGACAAAATCAGAATTGCGAGATAATAAAGCCAGAATTGTAAGACATATCTGAATTGAGACAAAGTCAGAGTTGCGAGATAATAAAGCCAGAATTGTAAGACATATCTGAATTGAGACAAAATCAGAATTGTGAGGTAAAAAGTCAGAATTGCGAGATAATAAAGGCAGAATTGTGAGACATATCTGAATTAAGACAAAATCAGAATTGTGAGATAATAAAGCCAGAATTGCGAGATAATAAAGCCAGAATTGTGAGACATATCTGAATTAAGACAAAATCAGAATTGTGAGATAATAAAGCCAGAATTGCGAGATAATAAAGCCAGAATTGTGAGACATATCTGAATTGAGACAAAATCAGAATTGCGAGGTAAAAAGTCAGAATTGCGAGAAAATAAAGGCAGAATTGTAAGACATATCTGAATTAAGACAAAATCAGAATTGCGAGGTAAAAAGTCAGAGTTGCGAGATAATAAAGGCAGAATTGTAAGACATATCTGAATTGAGACAAAATCAGAATTGCGAGGTAAAAAGTCAGAATTGCGAGATAATAAAGCCAGAATTGTGAGACATATCTGAATTGAGACAAAATCAGGATTGCGAGGTAAAAAGTCAGAATTGCGAGATAATAAAGCCAGAATTGTAAGACATATCTGAATTGAGACAAAATCAGAATTGCGAGATAATAAAGCCAGAATTGCGAGATAAAGCCAGAATTGTGAGACATATCTGAATTGAGACAAAATCAGAATTGCGAGATAATAAAGCCAGAATTGTGAGACATATCTGAATTGAGACAAAATCAGAATTGCGAGATAATAAAGCCAGAATTGCAAGATAATGAAGCCAGAATTGTGAGACATATCTGAATTGAGACAAAATCAGAATTGCGAGATAATAAAGCCAGAATTGTGAGACATATCTGAATTGAGACAAAATCAGAATTGCGAGATAATAAAGCCAGAATTGCGAGATAATGAAGCCAGAATTGTGAGACATATCTGAATTGAGACAAAATCAGAATTGCGAGATAATGAAGCCAGAATTGTGAGACATATCTGAATTGAGACAAAATCAGAATTGCGAGATAATAAAGCCAGAATTGTGAGACACATCTGAATTGAGACAAAATCAGAATTGCGAGATAATAAAGCCAGAATTGCGAGATAATAAAGCCAGAATTGTGAGACACATCTGAATTGAGACAAAATCAGAATTGCGAGATAATAAAACCAGAATTGCGAGATAAAGCCAGAATTGTGAGACATATCTGAATTGAGACAAAATCAGAATTGCGAGGTAAAAAGTCAGAATTGCGAGAAAATAAAGGCAGAATTGTAAGACATATCTGAATTAAGACAAAATCAGAATTGCGAGGTAAAAAGTCAGAGTTGCGAGATAATAAAGGCAGAATTGTAAGACATATCTGAATTGAGACAAAATCAGAATTGCGAGGTAAAAAGTCAGAATTGCGAGATAATAAAGCCAGAATTGTGAGACATATCTGAATTGAGACAAAATCAGGATTGCGAGGTAAAAAGTCAGAATTGCGAGATAATAAAGCCAGAATTGTAAGACATATCTGAATTGAGACAAAATCAGAATTGCGAGATAATAAAGCCAGAATTGCGAGATAAAGCCAGAATTGTGAGACATATCTGAATTGAGACAAAATCAGAATTGCGAGATAATAAAGCCAGAATTGTGAGACATATCTGAATTGAGACAAAATCAGAATTGCGAGATAATAAAGCCAGAATTGCAAGATAATGAAGCCAGAATTGTGAGACATATCTGAATTGAGACAAAATCAGAATTGCGAGATAATAAAGCCAGAATTGTGAGACATATCTGAATTGAGACAAAATCAGAATTGCGAGATAATAAAGCCAGAATTGCGAGATAATGAAGCCAGAATTGTGAGACATATCTGAATTGAGACAAAATCAGAATTGCGAGATAATGAAGCCAGAATTGTGAGACATATCTGAATTGAGACAAAATCAGAATTGCGAGATAATAAAGCCAGAATTGTGAGACACATCTGAATTGAGACAAAATCAGAATTGCGAGATAATAAAGCCAGAATTGCGAGATAATAAAGCCAGAATTGTGAGACACATCTGAATTGAGACAAAATCAGAATTGCGAGATAATAAAACCAGAATTGCGAGATAAAGCCAGAATTGTGAGACATATCTGAATTGAGACAAAATCAGAATTGCAAGATAAAAAGTCAGAATTGTGAGATGATAAAGCCAGAATTGGAAGAAATATCTGAATTTTGAGACAAAGTCACAGTTGCGAGATATGAACCCAGAATTGGAGATAAAAAGTCAGGATTGTAAGCTAATTATTTCCTGGATAAAAACAAACTTGCATAGAACTAAGATGAGCACCTGGCGTTTGGGCGTTTAAAGGTGAATGTCCCTGTTTATTCATTGTTCAATCATCCGGTGATGCACAAAATTGCTTTCTATGTAGGCAGCACAGAGATTTGAGACACAGCCAGCATTTGTCAGATTCATCTGATACCGCCGTAGATCATGTAACCAACTGTGTTACACAAATGACACCAGCGTAAAGGTTACTCGACTCTGGCACCGCTCATCACGCCTGCTGCTCACAAACGGTTGAAGCTCATACAAACATCTCAAGCAAGACTAAATTCCCTAAACATCTGAATCATCTCAGTCCCACAGAGAACACTGCACTTTACCTGCCATATGGTGCACCTGTAACACGAAACAGGTGTTCATGCATGTTAGATGTGCTGATATTTGCATGAAATAGCAGGCATGAAAATCACTGAAACAGGTTTTGAGAGTTAATTTCTTTTAGTTAAGGTGTGGTTTACAATTGGCATTAAAAGCACCCTGTCCTAATTTTACAAGTAAACAGCGATTCCATTACACATAATTTGCATGTTCTCAGTCATTAAACTGCATTTCTCGGAAGCTGCTTGTTTTTGAATAAACTTCTTTATTGAACAGCTCACAGTATTTGCTTCTCTTACAACTGAAGTCTGGCGAAACGGCTAATATAAGACGCTTACAGCATCTGCGTCACCCAAAAATGCAAATCTGCTAAAAATGTGCTCGCCCTCAAGCCATCGCAGATGTAGACGGGTTTGTTTTTTCAGCAGATTTGGAGAAGTAATACATCACCTGCTCACCAAAGTGAATGGGTGCCGTCAGAATGAGAGTCCAAACAGCTGATAAAAACATCACAATAATCTACACCACTCCAGTCCATCAGGACAAAGCTGAGAGAAATCCAGCATTAAGACGTTTTTAACTCGAATATGAGTCCATAATCCATAATAGCGCTTCCTCAAGTGAAAAAAAAAAAGTAAATCAGGAGAGAAATCTGCACAGATCAAGCACCATTTACAGTTCAAAACAGCTCTAAACAAATATGTGGCTGGATTTTGATGTGAGAGACAACAGCAGATGCACTTTTTCACTGGAGGAAGCGTTATTATAGATAATTGACTCATATTTTAGTTAAAAACGTCTTAATGATAAAGTAGTTTCAGCTTTTGTCTTCTCCAGATGTTAACTGATGTTCTGGAGTGCTGTGGATTATTGTGATGTTTTTATCAGACTCTCATTCTGACGGCACCCATTCACTTTGGTGAGCAAGTGATGTGATGCTATATTTCTCCAAATCTGCTGAAGAAACAAACTCCTCTACATCTGCGATGGTCTGAGGGTGTGTAAATGTTCAGCTTTTATTATCTCATAAGTGGGAATAAATGAAACCTTTCCAAAACTACTTTTAATTTCTTTCAAGTTAAATCATTTTTAACGAGGGAAAAATGACCAAGCAAGATTAGCAGCGTGTATGTGACACGATTGTTGCAAGGCTTTTCCGAGAACTGACACGGTCGGTCTGTTGGGTTGAATGGATAGTGAAGTTTGAGTTCTGACTGTAATGAGATCACGATGCATTACATGCAGATCAAACGTGCGCTTGCTTTTGTTTAAGATGAGGGCGGCGAGCATGTTTCGAGTTTGCGGTTGAGCAGATGTATTTCTGCTGTACCTCAATGTCATGATCTATAAGATTTTCCATCGCGGTCCTGACATGAGAACAGTCCGTCCAGTGACGGCGAGATCCCGTGAGTCATGGCCGTTATTTGGGATGGTCGATAGTGACAAATAAACAATGTCGTATATACAGTGAAGTCCAAACGTCTGAGCGCACGCTGAGGATCTGCAGAGCAGAAGCCCACTTCAGCCTGGAAACAAACTGAAAAACTATTTCACATTCAAGGCCACTAATCCAACGAGCATATTTATACTGAAATTCACATCAGTGTTATCATTAATATAGTATAGAATTAGTGTAATTTTCCATTTTCTTTTCAAAGTTTGTAATTTTGTTGTGTGTTTTTCTTATTTTTTATTTCAGTTTTAGTCATTTTGTTGTGTTCTCGTTTTTTAATGTCCATTTATTTTTATTTTAGTAATTTTGTTATTTTTTTTGTAGGCTTTATTATTATTATTATTATTATTATTTAAATTTGTCTAATTAGTTCACTTTTAAGTAATTTTAGTACTTCAACTTTAATAAAATTATAAACGGTTTTGTTTATAATCCAACACAAAACTGAAATATTTACTGAAAGTATACCTGAAAGTTTTTTTTATATATTTTTTTTATATTTTATTTCATTATTTCAATTAACATTTATTTTATTTCAATTAACATAAATGTTTTGAATAGTTTTAGTTAGTTAGCATTTACATGACAAATAAAATGATTTAAGATATTAAGTCTTGTTTTCTGAAAGAAATTTTTTTTAAATGTTGTTAGTTTTTCCTTAAAAGAAGCATAAATATCTGCCAATGTGGCAAGAAAAATAATCTTGTTTAGCCTTTGAATTTAAATTTATTTTTCTAACCCCATTGGCAGATATTTTTGCTTGTTTTTAGCAAAAACTTTGATCATTTTTCAGACTTAATATCTTAAATCATTTTACTTGTAATGCATCTTGATTCAAGAATGTTTAGATGAGAAAATCATTTTTTTGCAGCGTAAACCACACAGCTGACGTGTTTTGTTCTGTCTCTTGAAGATGACGTGAACGGCTTTTACCCGGAGCAGTTTGAGAGCGTAATGGACTTCATCGAAGCCACCATCGGCCGACTGCGCAGATCCTCCGACGCAGACTCGCAAACCAAGCGGGACAGAGGCCGACAGAAAGGAGCAACAAACACGGAGAGGAGCAGCCGGGGACGAGGAGACCGGAAGAGGGGTCGCGGACGAGGCCGCAAGGACAGCCGAGACGACAGGGTCAAAGTTCAAGGGCGTGGGTGTCTGCTGAAGGAGATCCACCTCAACGTCACAGACCTGGGCTTGGGTTACAGGACCAAAGAGGAGCTGATCTTCCGCTACTGCAGCGGCCCGTGTTTCGACGCCGAGACCAACTACGACAAGATCCTCAACAACCTCACCCACAACAAGAAGCTGGACAAGGAAACGCCGTCTCGGACTTGCTGCCGGCCCATTGCTTTCGACGACGACATCTCGTTTCTGGACGACAGCTTGGAATACCATACTCTGAAGAAGCATTCGGCTAAAAAGTGCGCTTGCGTTTGACGGACGAAACCCGCGCACTGCAAAAAATGATTCTCTTGCTTAGTGTCTTTGTCTTGGTTTCTAATATAAATATCTAAACATTCTTGAATCAAGATGCATTTTCTTGACAAGTAAAATTATTTAAGATACACTCTAAAAATTTTTGGTCAATATACTGTATATTTTGAAGGAATTTTTGCGTAGTTATTTTTTTACAGGTGTTTTACCAGTATTTTGAATTTTACACTCCATTGCATTGTGTTTGAGAGAAAACAGAAACGTCCAAAAGATTAATGGATAATGTGTGTAATGAGCTGCCAGTACTTTTTTTTTTTTATTTATATATATATATATATATATATATATATATATATATATATACATACATACATATACAGTGTATTAAGTTACTTTCTAAAAAAAAGAAAGAAAAAAAATCTGAATTTTGTTAGTTTTTGCTTAAAACTAGCAAAAAAATGCCAATGGGGTAAGAAAAATAATCTTAATTCAAAGGCTAAACCAGATTATTTTTCTTGCCCCGTTGGCATTTTTTTTGCTTGTTTCAAGCAAAAACTAACAAAATTTAGATTTTTGTTTTTTTACTGAAAACAAGACATAATATCTAAAGTCATTTTACTTGTGCAACAAATGCATCTTGATTCAATAATGTTAAGATATTTATACTAGAAACCAAGACAAAAATACTAAGAGAATATTTTTTTTCAGAGCGTGAAACGCTTCAAGACTGGGCCGAGGACTCTCGGAAGGAGATCCCAGATATATCCAGTATTCACTTTGTTACCAAACCACATCGTTTATCCAGCAACAAACACGGTGGGAAAAGGGAACGTGACGCGCCTGCAGTGGATTATCACGTTTACACAGAGAACCACAACGACAGACTCCAGATCTTTAATATCCAGAAAGCTATCTATATATATATATAGTATATATATGAAAATGTATTTATTGAGATTTAATTAAGTTATTGTTATTTATTGCAATCCATTGTATTAGAGTGTTTGTTTCTCTTATTTATTTAAGGAGGGGGTTTTGTTCTCTATCTTGGATGGTGCCAAATTTGAGCATGAGTTTTTCAAGAAACCGTTCACAATTCGTCATTTATTCGAGCTCATGTCGCTCCAAACATGTCGTGACTCACAAAATGAGAGTTTAAAGGTGCGATAGATAGATAGATAGATAGATAGATATATATATACACACACTATGGATTTTTTTGCGCACCATATTTAGCCAAAATTTCACTAATCTTATGCTCGGATCTAAAAAAAAACAATTCAGATATTATATATGCAAAAAAATATATATATATTTAAATATTAATAATATTTAGTATTAGAAAATCTCTCAAGTCTCATGGTCAAACATGGGGGCTGCCATTTTTTTCTAATATTAATTATATTTTTCTAGTAAAATATATTAGAAAAAATAGAAGTATATTTTTATAAATATTATAAAACAAAAAATAGAAAATTATATATAAAATATATTTCTATTTTTTTTTATATATTTTTATTGTATATATAATATGAAATGTTTTAGATCTGAGCATTTTTGTATTTTTTTTTAAAATATATATTATATATTAATTATTTAATTAATTGTTACAAAACAGCTCACACAGAAATCACTTTTCAAATCAAGCAGATTTCTGTTGGTCTGTGTGTCAAAAATTACTCAACCCACTTGAACCCATTGCAAAAGCTGCATGGGGAAATCTTGCACCCCTCTCACGCAATTCCCAATTAAAACCAATGGATTTTGCCTGCAAAAATTCACCAAACAGTAAATGTGACCAAAACCTTTACGCAGATTCTGGTAGATCAGGATTTACAGTGTCATTTGGCCCAATGAAAATAGTGAATATAACTTGCGCATTTTATTCAAAGTCTTCTGAAGTCATATGATTGATATGCATGAGGAACCAACCCAAATTTAAGACGTTTTTCAATGCAAACCTCTAAAATCTTAAGGTCAAACACACTGACCCTTGTGCCTGGTTTGACATCACTGAATCCAAACCTCACTGTTTTTTGCAAGTCAGATGAAAGATTGCAACGTGACAAGTGTGAAAAATGCATGAGATTTCAGAGCTACTGTACATTTTGTTCATGAACAGCAACTAAAATGTGTGTTTGTTCCTCAAGCAAAGCTTCACACGACTTCAGAAGACTTGGAAAATAATGCAAAAGTCTTGTTATGATGCTTTGAGAATGTCATTTTGCATTAGATCTCCTTTTTGGCGTTTGACAGAAGAAGGTCAAATGGATTTGGAACGACATGAGCTTGAGTAAATCGGAGAGAATCTTTAGATGAACGAAAGAAAAGCGGATAATTGCGTCCCGTCTGTGACGTTCGGTGATGGAAAAGACGTGTCTTTGGTCTCCAGCTCCACCAGACAGTCTGCCGTTGTTTCCTACAACAAAAGAACATATAATAAGCGGGCAGAGGACCAAGTATTATTGTAGAAAATAAAAAGCTGATGTTGTTTTGCAAAAAGCGAAAGTCTCGATTTTTTCCGTCATTAAAACAGGCAGCGCGGTCCGTCGTGTGCTCAAGCCGGACCTCAGATGGCTCGTCTCCAATTATCTCTTTAAAATACGGCCTGGCCTGACGTGTTTACATCTCACTGTAATGAAATCAGTGCCAGAGACCGCCTGCGCCGAGCCGAGCGCCACAAATGGACTGTTTGATCGGAGCAAATAATGTTACATGTGACCTCTTTAAACCCGCTGTCCGCTCGGTCCGGCCTGGAGCAACCGCTGAGGTCAAACCGGCCGTTTACCCATTAATCTGTACGGAGAAGCGCAGCGGACCCCCGCCGTTTAAGACCAATTATGTCAAATCAGCTTTGTCTGCTCTAACCGACTTGAAATAAACTTCTCAACAGGATCAATTCTCTCAATTGTAGAGCAATCTGGGTCTTCGACAGTAAACAGGCCCGTAGGAAGAGAAAACACAAGCCTTTCTGTGCATTAAGCCCAAAGTATACTTTGTTTTTGTACACATACGCATCTTTAGAATTTTATCTTTGAACTTCTGTTTTTGCGGTAGCTCTATCTTATTTAATGCGGAAGTAAGCCGTTTTCTATGAATGTGCAAGACTTCTGGTTAGCCGTTGTAGGGAAATCGCGAAAAGAATAACAAAGTGCAGTAAACGGTAAAACTGTTTGCTGTGTTCATATTTAAGATAATACATTAAAATAATGCGCTAAGATGCACCAGTTTGCAATATCAAGCAAACTGAAGCTGGGCTCTCTCATAACTCAAGTGCTTCTCAATGCGGCCGTCTGTTGTTGTTGTTTCAGTTTCTATTTTGTTGTTATCGTTGTTCAGTTTCTTTAGTTTCGCTTTCGACTGTGGGCCAGTGCTGCCACCTTGTGTAACAACTGATTAGTGCAAAACTAATTCAATGCGCATGCGCGACCTGGGCGTATAAGAATCTGGTGGTAGCGTGTACTTTTCTATTGAAGAAATTTGCGTCACATACGCAAAAACCGAAGTATACTTTGGGCTTTACTGTTGAATTATGATGTCGTAATCCCTGAAAAATTCCCCCATTTCAGAAGTATCTACATCAAACCTCTATAAAGCACGAGGTGCCTCTTTTATCAGGATATATTTCATCAGCCGTTCCACTTTAATCATGATAAACGTGCTTTGGAGTCGTAGATGTAACTGAAAACACGCGTTCGCTGCGATCCTCTGTCCTGACGTATGACGGTTTGCTCACTGCGTGTAACTTACGTTCGTGGATTCCTCGAAAGAGAACATTCAAGATAAGAGTTCAAATGTCTGCTGAAACTCATTTTCTGTCCTGCAGTGTTCGTCGGTCCTGTGAGACGTTTTGTCTTGTTTTGTGTTACTGAACCAAAGCTCTCTACAGACTTTATTTTTGTACAATATTCATTTTATAACTTTTTACAAAATAAACCTCGTTTCTATCATGCTTTTGTGTGCGTTCATGAATGCATCATCAATGCACGAGGTTTAAAAATAAAAGCACAGTTAACCAGGTACATAAATAGTTCATCCAAAGGTTTCCTTTTGACCAGTGGTTTTTCATTTTATATAAATTGCACTCCAATAAGATGTTTCTGAGAAGTTCTAAACATATGTAGAAAAATAGTCATGTTTATTTTTTATATTATATATAATGTTGAAAAATATCTAAAACATTTCACACACACACACACCAGTGTGTTTAATTACTACATCATTACAACAACAACAACAACAAAAGATGATATTTACAGTAGGAAGTCCATCATACAGTAGGGCTTTCAGAAGATCAGTTGTCTGTCAGCTGAAGCGCAGACGTGCTGGGAGACATTTCAGGGCTGAGGAGCGGTTTGGAGAGTCAGGATCCGTCCCGCTCGGCTCTAATGCATTCCTGAACAGCGGCCCAGGATTCTATGGTAAACAAAAGCTGGCTGTAAAGCCGGGCCGAGCAGTAAATCTGGGCACTCTGTGGAAATGTTTCCATGGGGCTGCAGAGGGTTGTGAAGAAGCGTCTGGTCTGATTGGACCAGAAGAGGCCTGAACCTACATTCAGACATTTAGATCCAGAACGGCACGAATGAGGACGGATCTGCAGGAAAATCACACTAATTCCTCAGCTGCTCATGCAGAGAAAGACCTGGACTGCCAAAAACATGCAGCATGATGCAGCTTTATAAACAGACTGACTGACTGAAGGACGGATGGATAGATATAACGATAGATAGAACGATGGATGGACAGATGGATGGATGGGTAGATAGTTGCATAGACAGACAGAGTGATAGATGGATGATTGGATGAAACGATTGAACAATGGATGGATGGATGGAATAATAGGTATAATGATGATGGATGGATGGATTGACAGAGAACAATAGATGGATGATGGACAGAACATTGGAATAACAGATATAACAACAGATGGATGGAATGATAGATTGAACAATAGATGGATGGATGGATGAAATGACAGAACAATAGATAGATGGATGGATGGAACATTGGAATGGCAGATATAACAGATGGATGGAATGATAGATTGAACAATAGATAGGTAGAACGATGGATGGATGAAATGACAGATAGAACAATGGATGGATGGATGGATGGATGAAATTGCAGAACAATAGTAGATGGATGGATGGATGGATTGATGGAACATTGGAATGAAAGATATAACAACAGATGGATGGAATGATAGATTGAACAATTGTTAGAACAATGGATGGATGAAATGACAGAACAATAGATAGGTAGAACGATGGATGGATGAAATGACAGATAGAACAATGGATGGATAGATGGATGGATGAAATGACAGAACAATAGATGGATGATGGAACATTGGAATGACAGATATAACAACAGATGGATGGAATGATAGATTGAACAATGGATGGATGAAATGACAGATAGAACAATAGATGGATGGATGGATGGAAAGACAGAGAACCATAGATGGATGGATGGATGGATGGATGAAATGACAGAACAATAGATGGATGGATGGATGGATGGAACATTGGAATGACAGATATAACAACAGATGGATGGAATGATAGATTGAACAATGGATGGATGGATAGAATGATAGACAGAATAATGGAATGACAGAACAATAGATAGACGTTTACAGCTCTTAACTGCAGAAGCTCCCTGTGCTTGAGGTTTGCTGTGATCCCACGATCACCAACGAAAACTGAAAAACTGCAGATCGCCATCCCTGGACTCCAGGAAAACATGGGAGGAGAAAATCAGACAAGACATAAAGACAGTACAATCTACATAGTGTGTGTGTGTGTGTGTGTGTGTGTGTGTGTGTGTGTGTGTGTGTGTGTGTGTGTGTGTGTGTGTGTGTGTGTGCGCGCATGTTTTCATTTGTGTCAAATATGGCATCAACCCTGATTAAGACCCATATTCAAAGCTCAGAAGCCTAATTGATCGTTTTCACGTGACGTCACACCCTTATAGGGTAACTCGAGGCTTTGCGCCGCTGACCGCCAGTTATCTTTACGTGGTTTGCATTAAGTAGTTACTGTATGTAGTAAAACGCTGATATGAAAAGGCGAAATTCAGTACACGCCTTACTGATGATGCATACTGTGTGCAGGCAAGCAGATGAACCCACAATACTGTATAAACGCAACGTACAAAGCTTCACATTGAATAGTTTCTCATAGAAAACCATTATAAAGAAAACACAGAGCTGTTCATCGCATTACAGGCTCATATGCTATAAAGTAAGGATAATCAAAAAGGTGTGTTGTCACATTGTTTAGAGATTGAAATATTGCAGCAGGTGCATATAATATGGATTGCAAATGGCCAAAACTTGCATTTTGTTCACATATCTTTGTTTAATTCTTTTGAGAGGTGATCTGAATATTTGCGGCTGGGAAACAGATGGAAAACTGACAGGCTTGTGCTGAAGTTTATGGATGTTTTGCCCTCCAGGACTTCGAGCCGGTCGGTGTTCTGTTGATTTGTGCTGCCTCCCATTAAAACAGTGTGTAGTACAATTCAACAATCAAAACCTACCCCAACTCTAAACCTGCCCTGACAGTAATGCACTTAACTTGGCAAATACAGTAAGGGTTGTGGCTAGAAGGGATACAGCTACGGCTGGAAACCAACAATAAATTCATTTTTCTACCTATTTGTTTGCTTTATTAACGTATACCCCTTACAGTAATGCAAATACAGTAATCATTGTTCAGCATGAGAAAAATGAAGCAATAATGATGTGCTGATGCGCAGTAAGCCCTGGTAGGACAATCAAGTCAAGTCACCTTTATTTATACAATACTGATCGATTTGAATGATTTAAACAGCCGTTCAGATTTTTGTATTCGCGATTGTGTTCATCGTAGCACTGAATACTATTTATTTCCAAACTTTTTTACATTTAAATCTGGACAACAATATGCCCTAGATATTGTCTGAAAACGTTTTGATTCTTTATTGTTTGGTCGCACTTTAAATTAAGGCTCTATTAGTTAATTCCTTCGTTAAACTGCCAAAGAACAATTCTACTAAACATTCATCAATCTTAGCTAATCTCAATATTTAATAACATGTTAAAATCAAAAGTGTATTATTTAATGAAGTTACTAACGAGCTAACATGAACTAAGTTTTATTTTTAAACAAAGATTAATAACTTCTGTAGCAAATGTAGCTATTGCTCATTGTTAATGTTAATGCGTTAGCGAAGGTTAACTAATGAGATCTTACTGTAAAGTGTTTAGAATTCTTTTGCACTTTAATGAAATGTTTTACTTTATACAGTTTTTTTGTGTGTATTGCTGTTGTATTTAAATGTTCAGTTCCTTTTGTTATAAGAAAAAAGTTATTAAACCTGCATTCCACTTACATTTAGTCATTTATCAGACGCTTTTATCCAAAGAGACTTACAAACAAGGACAATAGAAGCAATCAAAACTTTTTTTAAATTATATAATAAATTAAAAGAAAGCAGATAGAATAGATAAAGAATAGATCGAGCTAGTGCTAGAGGCTTTTTTGCTTTTGTTAATTGTACAATAAATAAAAAGAAATCAAATGGATAAAATACAAAAAGATTAGAAGCTAGTGTTAGTTTTTTTTTAGCAATAAATGAATAGAGTGCAAATCTAAAAGGGGCACGTTTTTTTTTTTAAGAATAGAATTAGAATAGAGTGCGCTAGAGTTAGAGGGTCAAATAAAGATGTGTTTTTAGTCGATTCTTGAAGATGGACTTCTGGGATTGAGCTGAGCAGGTCATTCCAGCAGGAGGGAACAGTTCATGTTAGTGTTATGACCACTTTTTTTGCAACTAAATTTCAATACCGTGATAATACCGTATACCGTGATAATACCGTATACCGTGATAATACCGTATACCGTGATAATACCGTATACCGTGATAATACCGTATACCGTGATGATCACACAAGAGCATCAGGACACGGTCACCTGACTCAAAGCTACGAGTCACAGTGAGCCTCTGCAGTCAGTGCTTCTGAGAACAACGTGACAACAAGCCCCAGATATACGATCCACTGACAGGCGCCGCCTCGAACCAAAGCACTCGGTGACATCACCTGCTCCGGCATTCCCGCATTCCCCGGCCCGTATCGGACACTGGGGCGTTTGTTGACATCAGCACTCAGAATAGGCCCCTGGATTAGGCCGCGGCGCTGGGGAAGCTGGGATACTTCACTCTTCACCACGCTTTTCTGATCAGCAGATGATGTGCTTTTGAGGGTTCCGCAGCTGCAGATATCCGGAGGATTATTATTCCGAGCGCTATCCAATAACACGGCAGAAATGTGGGGAAATCCCTGGACACGTCCGTTTGTCCCTGCAGGACAGACTCCGGACACAGGAGGCTTGAAGCGGAGGAAAACTCAAAACGCATTAGTGGCTCTCTGAGAAACGATAGTGTTTCAAGATCTCGTCTCGTGTTTTAAAAAGCAAAAGCGTCCTGTAGGTTAGCCAGAGGGTACATTCCATTCGGTTGTAATGAGCGGAGACACATAATCCACATCTACTGCAGCCGCAGCAGCTCGTTCTTCAGCGGTGGCATCATCTTCATCCACCGACGGTTATTGATGTGCACTTATGCAAGCCATCTAAAAGTAGATGTTTACAATCAGAGCATTTCAATTATGCACCTGCTTTAAAAAGCATACGCTGCATCAGCATTAATAATGTGGCCTAATTATTCACGCCCTGTTTTTCAGAGGCTAGAATATAAATATAAATCTCATGGAAAAATATCAAAGATTTCACCAACATAAAATAAATAAATGAAATGTTAAAAAATTATGAAAAAATATAAATAATATATAAAAAAAATATAAATAAGGAAATAAATATATAAAAATTATATATATATATATATATATATATATATATATATATATATATATATATATATATATATATATATATATATACAATGTGTGTGTGTGTGTGTGTGTATATATATATATAAAATCCTCATTATTGTAATGATTCTTTATTTTAACTGCAAAGTACTGATACATTATGGAAGTACTTATTGTACTTTAATTAAATTGCAGATTTAGATAATTTATCATCACTAATTATTTATATTTATTTAAATAATACGTATGTGCCCACACATTTGTGACCAAAATAAAAATGAAACAAAAATGTATATTAAAAAAAAAGGGGGGGGGGGGTTAGGATACAGTAATGATGATTTGAAAAGAAAATGTGCTTAATTGTAATGAAAATATCTTTAATGTTTTATTTATATATATATACACTATATCCATATAAATAATGATGACAAATTATTTAAATGAGCTATTAATGACAGTAAATCAAGTACTAATATGATTTATTAATAGGTCAAAATTCATATAAAAAAAAATCAATATCAAGTGTATATATATATATATATATATATACACATACACACACACAAACACACTGTATGTACTGTTTACACATATATATATAAAATATTTATTTAATTTATTAGTTTTTTATGCAGTGAAAAATGACATTGATATGTGATGTTTTAACAAATTATTGATTGCTAATGATTAAAAATAAATAAATAAAAAATTATTGCTAATGAAAAAAACTAAATCGAATATTAAATCACACTAAATATTCAACCAACAGAAAAGAAGTCTTCTCTCAGACACAATGAGATCCTGAAGAGTGAGCTTTAATAACAAACGAAGTATCTAAAGATTTTTTCAGATAAATATTTATAGAGCGCAGTGACTCATGGGGAAGTCGAGGAGTCGTTCGGGGAGCAACACTCGGGACATTCAGCGGAAAGGAATGTGTTGTGATAGCGTGACGTCCCGTATGTTTACACGCAAACATGTGATCTGACACACGATACGTACGTCTCCTGTCATTCAGCTCCGAGCAAAAAATAATAAATATCCAACTCTATTTACTAAAGCTTGACCGAATGTGAAACACACATTTTTGCTTTTCAACCCACAACACCAAAAAAAGACAGAAAACGGTGTTTGTACGAGAAACAGGCCACACAACAGGTTTATTTATAATCTAAAAGACAAGAATGCAAAAGAAAAACCAGTCAAAATATTACATCAGACAATAATGAATCATCTGTATGAGCTGTAAATGACATTTAACAACAAAAAAAAGACCAGTTTTACTACAACACACTGTATTTTCTGCTCAGATTCAGGCTTTGCACGGTGTGTGTTCAGGAGGTTTGGGAAGTGTGTGAGAGAAGACGAAACCTCCTCAGATCTTGCGTTTCTTCCATTCGGGCTGATCTTCGTCGGCCTCCTCTTCCTCCTCCTCGGCAAACAGCGGCTCCGGCTGCGTTCTGTCAGAGAGAAACACGTCGTGAGACACGTTCGGATCTCACACACAGCGCTCGCTCAACACAACACATGATCTGACAGAGAGGATGATGGGAGATTAATCCAGTTCCCTACTTTCAGTCAGATCACTGATTAAAATACAACATCTGCTGCGAGTCACAGAGGGACACACACACACACACACACACACACACACACACACACACATGAATAAATACACACGCGAAAAAACACACAAATAAACACACACAAACACACACACACGCAAATAAACACACGCGCGAAAAAACACACACACACACACACACATACAAATAAACACACACACGCGAATAAATACACACACAAATAAACACACACACACACACAAATAAATACACACAGACAGACAGACACACACACAAAATTTTAAATTAAATTGTAATAAAAAAAAATAAAAAAAACGGTATCCAAATATCATGTAACCCAATTATCACACATTTAAAATATAATCTTAAAACACTTTTACACAAATAAACACAAAATGCAAGTAATAAAGCATTATTATTATTATTATTAACAACTTTAAAAATTAAAAAAAAAAAAATCATTACTTGAAAGCAGCGTTTATTTATATTTAAATTATTTATAATAATAATAATAAATTTTATTTATATAGCGCCTTTCCAGAGCTCAAGGACACTTTACAATAAACATCAGAAATGGGAGGAGAACATAAGCTATTATAGTTTTTATTAATATTTTGAATTCATTTTTATAATTTCAGTTTGCATTTTTAATTTTAGTTTAATTTTCCTATGTGCTTTTGTCAGGTTTTTTTAATATTACTATTAAGGTAATATTTTTCCCAGTTTGTAATCTCAAACTTATTTCAGTCACTTGTCAAGGCAACATTTCTAATTTTTGTTTGGTTTTTCATCTAATATTTGTATATTATTTCAGCTTTATTTCATTAACAAAAAAATATTTTTAATAGTTTGATTTTAGTTTCACTTCAAAAATAGTTGAACCTAAAAATATATAGAATAAAAAAAATACAAAAAAAACTAAAACTAATAAAAATGACAAAATGACATTAAAAACAGCTGTTTAAGTTGAGGCCAGAGATGAATCTGAGACGTGAAGTGTCTTCTCTGATTGGTCTGACACGTGAAGCTGGAGTACAAAGACAGACGACACGAGAGACGCTACAGCGCTGACCTCGATTCACACCTCAGCGTCTCGAGTGTCAGCGTGCGTGTGTGTGTGTGTGTGTGTTCGGACACGGCGTGACACGAGAGTAACAGGATCATTAGCTCTAACGATGAAGATCCAGTTACACTAACACACACCTGAGACGCCAAACAGCATCACTTTACTGCCTTCTGTCTCAGTTTCCACTTCATCAACAGCAGCTTTAACGTTTTTAAAACAATCATCTACAAAGCTCTGTTTAATATTTCTGCAAATTATAAACAGGTTTTATACATGTTTATCAAATGTTTTTTTTTGTTTGCAAATCATTTTGAGAATGCTTGTTTTTCCACGAACTATAATTAACTAATAATATTTTAAACAGACACTGACTAATCAACTGAAATGCAATCCGCTGCTGAAATTAAAAGCACATTTTGGGATAAAAATCTAAATCTTGAGTCACACTAAAACTGATAATTAAAAGAGTCACAACTACAGGCAATGCTAATATGCTCACTGATACATTTCCAAATCTAATTCTTGTGTTATGAAGTAATAAAATAAAATAAAAAAAATTGCAGAACAAGATGGCGATAAATAAAACAGTACTAATTATGACTACTTATACCAATTTGGTCACCAATATATTTCCAGAAATAATTCTTATAAAATAATAATAAAATAAAATAGAAAAAAAGAACATTTTGAAAACAAAATAATAAACGTAATCTTCATTCAAAAAATTTCTCATTTTCAGTTCAACGTGTCACATGCAACAGTTTTGTTCTTCTTTTTTTCCCTTTTTTCTTTAAATGGACAACAAAATAAAGATTTAGAATCAGACTGATATTGATAATTAAAACAGTGCTAATTACGGCTGATACTAATATGATCACCAATATATTTTAAAAAATAAAATAAAAATAAAAATAAAATAAAAATAAAATAAGTTTGGTTCAACAGGTTGAAATGCAACAGGTTTTTTTCAAATAAATAAAGCATAATTATGACGATACCAATATGTTTGCTGATATATATCCACATGTATCTCTGGTATGATACAGGTGTTCTCGTCACACACAGGGTCTGACGCTCGACGCAGCTCTACAGACCACCGCCGAAACAGATCCATGTGTTATTCTCCAGATAAACATCCAACAGAAGAGATGAGCAGATAAAAACCTGACAGCTTCTTATCGGCCAGCATATTTCAGGACCACACGCTCCCGCACACGGACAGAATGTAAATACAGCCGCTCGCTTTTACTACACATAAACACAACATAAAACTGGATCTCCGTCTGCATTAAAATTCCATCCCAGAAAACCTTTCATGGAATCACTCGTCTCACAACAGCAGCGTCGATCGCTCAGACCTTATTATAGTATTCTGAAAAAATGAATATGGAATCAGGATGTAATCCATCACTGGAATATGAAGAAAATCATAACAAAAAGATTGTATTTTTGGCAACGACTGTGAATGTTCTATCTGATGATAATCTGCATATTACAGAGAGCCTAAGATGAGGAGTGATTTAAAGTTAAATATTCAAAGTTAACTTTTTTTTATTTATTTTATTTTTATTTTTATATATATATATATATATATATATATATATATATATATATATATATATATATATATATATATATATATATATATATATATATATATATATATATTATTATTATTATTATTATTATTATTATTATTATTATTTTTACATATATAATTTTTTTAATAAATAATTCATATTTAATAATCAAATAAATACTTATAGTATATATAAATATTCATCAATATAATATTTTTAAAATATATAAATCATGTGTAATAATTAAATAAATACTTAAAATATGAAATTAAAATGCATTAAATAATAAATGATGTATTGAATTGTAATACATTAATTGTATTTTTGCCAATGATTGTGGATGTCTTTTTTTATTATATGATCAGCACAGTGCAAAGATTAAAGCTTGATGATTTTGTATTTTTCTACCAATAAATGTTACATAAAAACAGCAATAAATTAAATTTAAAAAATATATGCGGTTATTTATATAATACATAAATATAAAAAATAAATAAAATAATGAAATAAATGTATGCAATCCATCTACAGTATGAAGAAAATACAAATAAATTGCATTTTTGGATGATATGATAATCTGCATTGTACCGGAAAACCCCAAAAGCACGAGATGAGGAGTGATTTGTTGATTTCACTAGACACAATAATATTCAGACACTTACAAACGTCTGACAGTCTCTTCATTAGATGCAAATCATGCAGGTGTGCTATCTTGCTGTTGTGTGATGTCATGTAATGCAATGCCATTCAGGCATCTGTAGCGCTGCAGTGCTGTTCGGGGTCAGTGTGTTTGTTATTTGTCTGTAACCGGAGAACCGGAGGTGTGACACACAGGTGTCAGGTGCGCCTCAGTCTTCACACCTGTCTCACCTGGACCTGGTCTCCAGCCGAACCCGTGCACCTGCCGCATCGCATGCATTCTTCACATAAAAATCAGTCTGAGCTCAGCGGAAAAATACATCCTGTGCGGCTAGTGTTGACTGTTCAGTTCAATACTGAAAATGACCAATAAAAATAGCTCAAATTCTATTCAAACTGTATTGACGAATGAACTAATTATGAAAATATATAATAAATTATATAATTGTACATATTAATTGCATATTTATATTGTCAGAATTTTAACTCCAAATTAATGTAGAAACAACATAAATATAGTATATTTTAAATATGTTTTAAATGACTTATTTTTTACTAAGTAGCCTATTGATAGCAATACTGTTACTACATGGTGTCTCTATTAAATGCATTTTCCCTCAGTTTTATCTATTAATTATAGCCATTCAACATTACAGTATAATTGAAAGCCATTATATTTTAACATTTAATAGGCTCTGAAATATTAAGTGATTTTAAAACAATCTTCACATAATAAACTATAAATTGTATTTGCATAAACTACACAGATTAATCTATTGAAGATGCAAAAGTTAATCAGCGACTAGAGGAATCCAGTGATTTCTCTTTTGTTCTTTGATTTACATCAATGACAGACTGCAGCAGGTTTGACTTTAAAGCAGCGCTGTCTCTTTAAAACCTGATGCACATGACGTGGATCTGACACACATCCTATTTTCTCCAAACTCTTTACAGTCATTTAAGACTTTATAACTCATTTAAGACTACGTTTACAAGGTGACTCACCAAAACCACGTATTTTGTCCGTTGAAGCGGTGTGTGTGTGTGTGTGTGTGTGTGTACAGCCGAACGTAGCGTACTTAACCCAGGTGTGTGTCGCCACATTCTCAGGTTAGAAAGAAGGGAACAGTTCATCTTCCGTGTTAATTATAGGCCCTGTATCAAGTTCAAGTTCAAGTTCAGCTTTATTATCATTCTGGGACATATAGTGGAACGAAATATCGTGTCTATATATATTCATTTATTTATCTACTTATTTCAATATGCATTGCTAATATTAAGTTGAACATGTTTATTTTGTTCAGAAAAACTATGAAACATTTACTTTTGTTTATAAAAATGCTTGTTTCTGTATATTGACTACTGAAAAAGTGAAACAAAATTACTTCACAAACACAATTATAAACTACATTTTTAAAATGTCTTTCAAAAATGTAGTTTTTAAAGAAAAATAATTGTAATATTTTTTAAATATATAAATATAAACTTAGTTTTACATATTTGTGATCCTGGAGCACGAAACCAGTCTTAAATGTCAATTTTTCGAAATTGAAATTCATGCATCATCTGAAAGCTGAATAAATCATCTCTCCATTGATGTATGGTTTGTTGGACAATATTTGTCTGAGATACAACTATTTGAAAATCTGGAATCTGAGGGAGCAAAAAAATCTAAATATTAAGAAAATCTCCTTTAAAGTTGTTCAAATGAAGTTCTTAGCAATGCATATTACTAATCAAAAATGATGTTTTGATATATTTACGATAGGAAATTTACAAAATATCTTCATGGAACATGATCTTTACTTAATATCCTAATGATTTTTGGCATAAAAGAAAAATCGACAATTTTGAGCCATACAATGTATTTCTGGTTATTGCTACAAATATAGCTGTGCTGCTTATGACTGCTGCTGTGCTGCAGGGACACATATTACAAACTTAAGTATGATTAAATTTATGTAAAATTCTGTATTTTTCATATTTAAAGTTTGTGAAATACATTGTCTATATTAAGTTAAAAACACTCTTATTTTGTTTGGAAAAATTATGGAAATAATTTTATATATTCCCTAATAATTAATAAAAGTAAATTTGACAAAATAAATAAATAAAAACTTAAATGCAAGTAACAATTCACCGCTGAATCTAAACTGAACAAGAGTGAAAATGATACTCAAGTTAGTGTTAAAAATGACATCTGAAAAGGACCTTTAAAAAACAGATATTGTAAATATAAAAAATCTTTGTAAAAAAACACATGAATATATACAAATGAAATGTCTTACTGTTCATAGGCCGGGGCGACCCAGTACGGGTTCTCAGCCGCTTCTTTGGCGTGGCGCAGGATGGCCTCTCGCGGGTTGCTGTCGTCGGTTTTGTCCAGGGCGATGTTTTTGACGATGAAGGAGGAGAGTGTCCCGCCGTGAGCCGCCACACGACCGCCTCGACCTGCCCCGGGACAGAAGGACAGGAGC
>CM071947.1:310000-487500 GCA_036784905.1 Acrossocheilus fasciatus | reverse complement strand
CTTCGCCAGGCCGTTCCCCGTCCCCACCATGATCTGATTCAGCTTGGGATGCCAAAGACAGCGGACGACGCTCTGAAACAACAGCAGAGGAGAACTCATTATTTGAGCAGGAAGTCAGCATAAAGCAGTGGCAGAGGAAAAAAACTGCGCTCGGCTGCCTCTGATATCTCTCTCCGTCCGGCTCATCTCCAGTTGACTATATTTGGATCTGGATCTCAGACTCGCTGTGACGAATGGGCCGCTGCCAGGGCCGTGTGTAAGGATTTGTGTGTGTGTGTGTGTGTGTGTGTGTGTGACGGAGGAACAGACTCCTGAATAATTGCAATCACATGCAGCGCATCTCTGTATGATACATTACATAAGATACATTATACACTATTGTTGCCATAATGACATATTATTATTCAAAAGTTCTATGTAAGATAAAATATGAAAATATAATAAATAAATAAATAATATAATAAATATAAAAAAATCAAATCAATGAATAAAATAAAAGTGATAATATCTTTGTTTGCAATTATGAAATATACATAATATTTATCATAATAACAAGTATTTAATAATTTGTAAAATAAAAAAATAAAAATAAAATAAAATGAAATAAAAGTTTGGATCAAATGAGGGCAAGTGAATAATGAAGCTGTAAAGGAAAAGACATGATCGCTGTCATGCAAACATGCTGTAACGAAACGTAAGAAATTACCACAAAATAAAATAAATATAAATAAGTAAATGAAATAAAATAAATATAGTTTGGATCAAAATGAGGGGGAAAGTAGAAGACGTCATCACTGTTAAAAATAAAAAAAAATAATAAAAAAACCTTGCTACGTGTACTGTGTTAAGCTAATTGAGACTTGTTATAGCACTTGCGTATCGTTGCTCTTTTGTTGATTTTTATTGCTTCTATTGTCCTCATTTGAATAAAAGCGTCTGCTAAATGACTAAATTAAATGTTATGCAAATACACTGCACTGAAAATAAAACTGTATGAAAATACCACAAAATAAAACATTAAAAAAATGTTTAAAAAAATAATAAAATAAAGATTTGGACCAAAACGAGGGGAAAATATGTCACCACTGTCATGCAAACATGTTGCATTGAAATGAAGGAAAATACCACAAAAATAAATAAAAGAAAATAATAAAATAAACATTATTGTCATACAAACATGCTGCATTAAAATTCATGAAAATGCCACAAAAATAAAATACAAATAAACAGAATAAACGTTTCATGCAAATGTGCTGCACTGAAATGCATGGAAATACCACAAAAATGAATAAAATAAAAATAAATAAAACAGCATTGTCATGCAAACATGCTGCATTGAAATTCATTATAAATACTACAAATAAAAAAAAATAATACAAATAAAACTATAAAATAAACATCATTGTCATGCAAACATGCTGCATATAAAATAAAATGAGGGTAAGTAAATAATGAAGCTGTGCAGGAAATCCAAAAGAATAAGCAGCAGGTACTGGAGTCCAAATGCACTTTAAGAACGGTCTCTTGAGATGAGTTAACAGCACAAGAGGAGCATAATTAATCATGCTATGTTCAAGAAACTCTTTCCAAACAGATCTTGCAGTGTTGAGATCAGGAAAGACCTGCGGAGGCACGGGGGTGAAATCTGCTTAGCCTCCAGCTGTTCAGCGCCGGGCTCGTTTCTGCCTGAATCCTCCAGCCGGACTGCGTTAAGCCTGCCTGACCTAGAATCCGGCTTTAGACCCTCGCCCTCCCCCAGGACCGAAGCAGGGGTTTCTCTGGCCCTTATTGACTTAACGGGATGTACGGGGTTAATCCGTCTCTATGGGCATGTGGCCGAGTAATTGATTATTTAGAGAAGATCTGGAAGATTTGGCTGCGGATCTGAAATGTGCTTCCAGCTGAGCCTTTTTTGGCCAAATACAAACGTAATCTCCTTTAGTCGCTCCATTACCTTGCAGATACTGTATCATGGGGTTTAGATCGTGCACATCTGTATATCTGACCTCTCCATTACTCGTAATCGTGCCACACAGAGACCCTGGGTAAGGAAAGCAAACATCAGGACTAGCAGCACATGGGAACTGTTGAAAATAGCGATATATATGCATGCATCTACGGCTGTTCATCATGCGCCAGAGAAACAAACACTCACAATGCACAGTATTTATGTGCAGCTCAAATGTTTCTACAAGCACTAGGAGGAATGATAATAATAGCGATGTGAGTCAATCAGATCTTTCTTGAGCACATTTACTGCGGTATGGCAAAGACTGAAGTAACATTTCAGCATCATATTCAATCTTCCATCTTTTCTAAACAAAATAAGCTGTTTACTGACTGGCAGGAGAAGGGGGTGAAAACAGACTAAGACATGAAGGTCACCTGGAGTCTGTCTTAACGTTAACATGCTTTTAGCACAAAGTTTATATTTTAGTTCTAGGTTTAGTCTTTCTGTGCAAGTCCAGAGCACGACTTGCTTTATAGCACCGCTCAGAGAAAACTTCAAAAGACACTTAAATAAACAATATATTGCTTCAATCTGAGGAGCACTGGGTCTAATTTAGTTTTCTGAAAATTGTCAGCATAACAGTGGTAAGAGATACTATACTTCCTAAAGATGTAACTCAAAGAAAGCATATATAGGGAAAGCAACAGTGGTCCCAGAATAGACCCCTGGGGAACACCACATACTAAAGAGGCTGACATGGAGGAAAGCTTTTCTATATTCACACCAAATGTCCTATCCTTTTGACAGGAGGCAAACCACTCTGAGAAACCTACAAAGACACTCAAACACTATATCACTTCAATCCCAGCAGCACTGGATCTGTTTTAGTTTCTGGACATCAAGGCACATTCCAAATGTCACTGGAAAATAAAACTGAAACTGGTCAGTGTAACAGCAGTAAGAGATATTGTACTTCTGAAAGATATGATTTAAAGGAAGTATATAAAGGGAAAACAACGGTGGTCCCAGAATTGACCCATGGGGAACACCACATACTAAAGAGGCCAGCTTGGAGGAAAATTTCCTTTATTCACAGCAAATGTCCTGTCCTTTAGACAGGAGGCAAACCACCCTGAGATACCTACACAAACACTTAAATAAACATTATAACACTTCAGTCTGAACATTCCTGGATCGGTTTTAGTTTTCGGACATACAGCCGCATTCCAAATGTCACTGCAAAATAGGGATGTAACAATTAACAGCGAGCCGGTTGAAAATCGATTAAAATGTGTGACGATTCAAATAGTTTGAGATGCCAAACAAATCGTGATACAATTGGAGTAGGAGTTTATATGACTCTGAGGGGAACTGATTGTCTTTGGAAAAGTTTATGTGGTATTTTCTTTTTAACTTGCCTCTGAACGATGCATATTAAAGTAGTGTTCATAAGCTCTGCTTTGTTTACAGCGGTAAACACTATATCATTGCTGTTCAGAGAGTGAATCTGCATCTCATTCAGCTTGTCTGCTGTTTCGTTCAGATATGTTTTATGTAGTATAGTTTCACAAAACTAAAGTCAGACCATTCTGTTTTTGTTCCAAATTTCGAAATTATACAGTCTAATTTAGATTAAAAACTGCTCATGCTGCATGTGTGCTGCATCTTTGTTTGGATGATGATTAAAATGCAGTGGTTGCGTCTAATTTTAAATGGAAAGAGTGCAGACAAAGCCTTAGTTTATTTATATGAAGAGATTTCTTTTATTTGTGTAACTTGCTTATTTGATTTGGGGTTTGTTTTAAAATTTAAAAGTTTTGTTATATTTCAATTTCACAAAGAAACACGCAGCAATAGCCTAATAAAAGGACACCTTCTCATTTACTGTATAATGTCTTCAATCTCATTTTGTTAAAAAAAAAATTGAATCGTGAATTGAGCGAATTGTTACATCCCTACTGGAAAATAAAACAACTCGTCAGCGTAACAGCGGTAAAAGATACTGTAACTCGAAAGATGAACCTCAAAGGAAGCATATATTGGTAAAACAACAGTGGTCCCACAATCGAACCCTGAGGAAAACCACATACTACAGGCGCTGAAAAATTTCCTACATTCACAACAAATGCCCTATCCTTTAGAGAGGAGGCAAACCACTCTGAGATACCCACAAAGACAGTTAAATAAACACTATATCACTTCAATTCAAGCAGCACTGGATCTGTTTTAGTTTTCGGACATCAAGCCACATTCCAAATGTCACACATTCCAGTGCAGAGGGAGCAGCAGGAGTCCTGGAGGACGCACGTGTGTCTCACCTGGTTTTTGCACCTTGTGAAAAAGTCAGCAAAGCTGAGAACCACCCCTGGAGTATTTACTCTTTCCAGCCAGGAGATGTGTCCACGTCTCAGCACAGAGCACGACCCCACTGCGGGGTTACGGCCTGTGTTTACACTTGAATGATTGGTAGCTCTTCCTGTCACAGGACAGCCTGGTGCAGCACTTCATAAAGACAGCACTTAAATTCTTCAGCCGTCTTGCGCTGGATAAACACTGTAAATAGCTCCTCGTCAGGTCAGCTATAAATAACTTTAGTCTTCTGGACGGGCCAACAGCATTTTCAGCGAACAAGAGCCATCCACCTCTGCTAATGTGATTCTACCGATACAGGACAAATGATGGGGGTATTTTAGAGTTTGGCAGAATAAATCAGCATGTTTCGTCATTGCACGGAAAAGAGAAGCTCGCACATATTGCCTAATTTCTTAGTTAATGCTTCTCCGAAGAAAAATGATATGATTATTTAGATGATAAATGACAAAAAAGTGATAAGGCTTTTCATTTTAGGATAAAATATTACAGTTGTATCAACAATCTTGTGAAATCACAACACAATCAAATAATTATTACAGATTAATGTATAAATAAATAAATAATTCTATAATTCTTGTACTGGCAAACAATCAAATAACAATAATAATGTGTGTGTGTGTGTGTGTGTGTGTGTGTGTGTGTATGTATATATATATAACAAATTAATGAAAATATAATGAAAATTAATTTGCAATTATACCAGATGCAATTCTTCTGTGAAGCTTTAAATTAAAAAATTTTGAATATGTGTGAGCTTCTCTTTTCAAGAGCAATCTATGCTGATTTATTCTGCCAAACTCCAAGACTGGAAGAATGATATACTACTACTAATAGCAAAATGCACCAATCCAAAACATTATTTTCTTTTATAGTAAAAAAAAAAAAAAAATGTCTGATTCATCACACAAAGAATATTATGTACTTCTGATTAATGCTACTGCTGCTCCATGGTTTCTGTGCTGCATGTATTCAGTGTGCTGGACGTCAACATCTGCTTCATGACATCCTGTCAGCTTCAAGACAAGAAGCAACCTGGGAGGGAGAGCATTAGCCTTTACGCTGTTCTGACTAGAGCCGGAGCGCTGGGACTGAGAGAAACCCACTCAACAGTACATTTGATCACAGACGGCCACGGGAGCTTTGAGCCGTCACTCAGATGTGCCTCAGAAAGAGCTCCCAGAGACGCTTCAGACGAATCCAGCTCTCAGGAGCGCCGCGATGCTTGTCGAGGTCATGCGTGTGTCATCCCAGCAAATGGATGGAGGAAGACAATGTTCCCTTCACTTCCATAGGGACGAATGAACAGGCAGAAAGTTTCACTTCCTGTCTGCACTTGCACAAGTAATCTAACAGTACAGCATTTACCAAGTAATGTAAGACCGCAGTCTTCCTGTACAGAGTTTCCATTACTAGAGAAAATCATATTATCGGGACGCCTCGCTTCTCTCAGTTCTAGATACTGTAAAAATATACATAACCGGAGCCGCCAGTACATGCACATCTGACTAATAAATAATTATTAAATAAGAATTATACTATATTCATTTGAAATGATATAACAATAATACTATAATTAAAACAAAGCATAATATATTCAGATTAATGTAACAGTAATAATAAATTACACACACACATACACATACATATATAATAATAATAATAATAATAATACTATCATTAAATTAAAGCATACTATATTCATCTACAATAACGAAATAATAAATTATATATAACTACAACAAACAAATTACACACACACACACACACACACACACATATATATAAAATACTAATTATAAACTATATTAATTTGCAATATTGAAATAAATAATAATAATAATAAAATAGATATAGAATATAATTTTAAAAAGTATATTCATTGACAATAATGAAATATTAATAATAATAATAAATTATATGTAAAATAGATATAAAATAGTTAAAATACTCTTATATATTAAATTAATATATTTATATATTAAATTAATGTATAAAAACAATTAAAAGCATTGTAATAATAATTTGCAATAATTAAATACCTACATGCCAGATTAATGTGAAAGTCCAACACAATCAAATAAACAATTAATGCAAATAATAATAAAAATAAATAAATACAAAGTATGTTAAATAAATATATAAAATTAACAATAAAAATAATATATAATAATGTATTAATTTGCAATAAAGAAATTCCAAATAAATAAATAATTAAAATAATAATAATAAATAACAAAATACATAATTATAATAATTAGCAAGAATGAAAGTAAATGAAATTTTAATGAAAATTAATTTGCAATTATGGCAGAATATTTTTTTCTTCTGTGAAACTCTAAATGAGACATTAGGCAGTATGAGAATACTTCTCTTTTCAAGGACAATGCATGCTCATTTATTATATACTTAATTTATTAAATAGCTAAATATCAGATTAATGTATATATAAAATATATATTAAATTAAATAAGCGTGGACGACCCTGGGGTTTCAGTGAGTTTTGGCTGACGGGCATCATAGCCAATCATATGACTGAAAACACTGAAAATCCTTAATCTGCTGCTCAGTGAAACTGTCCCAGTGTCCCATACTGCATTGCACTTCGCCAAATCATGTTTTGTGATCTGGAAACATTATTAGTATCGACAATGTATAATTCTCACCCTGACACCAAACCTACCGCATCGGCCACTTCAATCTCATAGACCTTCTGCAGAGATTCCCGCTCAAAGAACAGCAGCTTCCCGTTCCCTTCGTCCTTCTTCACCGAGGTCCCCGTCAGGAGCAGTTTATCATCCGGACTGAAGCAGCAGTCTGTCCTGCTCAGACAACATCCGTCAGCACAGATACAGCAGAGAAACACTTCACGTTCACACAGACTTACAGCACACTTCACAATCTGCTGTGCTTTAAACAGTAAAGACAAAAACAGTAATGCTCACAGCGGTGTTACAGTCAACTAAAACTTTAAAAAAATTCAAATAAAGCGGAAATATATAAAAACTATTACAAGAAAAACAAACAAAAATAAATGAAACAAAAATTAGAAATGTTGCCTAAATAAAAAAATTGAGAAGTTGAAGTACTAAAATCACTAAAGTTGAAAAATATATTCAATTCATAATTGCTTTATTGGCATGACTGCAAAGATGCAATATTGCCAAAGCTTGGAATATATATATATATATATAAAATATAAAAATAAAAACATTATATATAATTGTGTTCAGTTGTGTTCAAAATAATAGCAGTGTAAAGCTCAAAATCCTTATAATAACTTTAACTTCAATACACACAAATGCATTGGGAACACTGCACATTCTGTTCTAAATCAAAACATGAAGGAAAATGTAGCAAATTTGTTATTACTTCACAGAAAGTGAAAAAAAGAATATTAGGCTGTTCAAAAAAATAGCAGCGTCTGCATTTATCTTTACAGAGTCAAACATTTACTGTATAAACAGAAACCTGCTTGAAGATGTAGCTTTCTTGTGAAGGACTGAACTAAAGCCAGGGTTTCTGAGAGCTGCTGCACATCTGTGTCGCGTGGAGTCTGGCGGATGTGAAGCGGTCGACTGCACTACAGACCACAGTTCCTCGGCATGTCCTGGTTGTGCCTCAGAAACAGCACTTCTGAAGTCACCCCACAAGTTTTCTATTGGATTAAGGTCTGGAGACTGTGCTGGTCACTCCATAACGTTACTCTTGTTGGTCTGGGACCAAGATGCAGCTGGTTTACTGGCGTGTTTGGGGTCGTTGTCTTGTTGAAACACCCATTTCAAGAGCATTTCCTCTTCGGCACGAGGCAACATAACCTCTGTAAGTATTTTAATGTACTCAAACTGATCCAGCATCCCTGGACTGTGATAAATAGGCCCAAGACGTAGTAAGAGAAACATGCCTATATCATGATGACTGTCTTCACAGAGTACTGTGGCTTGAATTCAGTGTTTGGGGAACTGTCTGCGGCCCCGAGACCCATAAACAACAATCTTGCTTCATCAGTCTTCAACATATTGCTCCATGTCTCTTTAGGCCAGTCAATGTGTTCTTTGGCAAATTGTAACATCTTCATTTTTTCGGGCTTTGTGGGGCTTCTTACTGATAGCTTGGCTTCTAACCAGTGTTTTCTAATTAAACTCCACACTGCTATTATTTTGAACACACATTTTCAATTAATGATTTAATTACAGAGAATCAACAGCATGCATGTCACTCTATTACTCTACCACACCTACTAGTAAAATATTTGCCATGTAGAAATATAATTTCTACCAAAAACAATGACTAATCTGTTTAGTGATATATACTTTAGTTATTATTATTATCATCATTATTGTTACATCATTTGTATTTGTTAACAGCTCATAATGAATTTTCAGGAGAAGTGTTGAGTTTTCAGTTACATGGGGAAGAAGGAGGTCAGGCCGGTGACCGCGGCGAGAGGTTTCCTGAAGTTGCGTATGTCCCACGTCTTCAGGGTGTCGTCTCCTGAAAACAGACGGATGAGCGATCGAATCAAAGCTGAATCAGCGTCATTGTGCGTCTGCGTGAGTCAAAGTCTGATTCCTTACACACTCAGGTCGCTTCCACACCAAACACAAGACCTCCATTATCTGCACACAAGTCTGCTTTGTGCTCGCGTCCAGCATATTCCAACGCATTCAATATTTTAAAACCCACAAATTCAGCTGTCAGGGTCAATGCAGAATAGCGGTGGGCGGTATGAATAAAATCATATGAATAATTTTATATCAAATTAAGAGTATATTTCACTGTGTAGGCAGTGTTGCTGGAAAGTTAAAAATCATATATGAAACGTAAAACAAACATTGTTACTTTTACATTTTATTTAATTAATTTTATTTTTAAAAATGAAATTTTCAAGATATATAAATGCATCTCTTTTTACAAAAAAATCATACATATTATAGAACATTATTTAAATTTAAACATTTTAAAAATAATCTAAATTTATCTAAATATTAGATCTGTGAGCATCTAACTGCCACCTCATTAATAAAAAAAAATTCTATGCCTTCACTTCATTATCCTTCATTATCTCTTCCCGTCCTGGCTTTTACTATTTTGAACCATGACTGAAACTATTGCCATCTTATGATAAATCATTTGTTGTATTCCTCAATAGTAAGTCGATTTCGATAAAAGTTTCTGCCAAATGAATAAATGTAAATTTTTAAAGATATATTTATTATATATTGTTATTTAAATATAAATATATAAGTATATTTATGTCTTTATTTTTGTACAATATATAAATATAAAACAAATATAAATATAATAAAATAAAAATATAATTTTTTGTTATTTTTATTTTATTATATATATATATATATATATATATATATATATACACATACATACATACACACACACACACACACACATATATACACAGTATATATATATATATATACCAGTTTTAAAAAAAAAGTGTTTTATATATTATTTATTCACTATTATTTACCATTTACATTTTATTTATTTACTTTATGTAATATTTAATAATAAACATTATTTTTAAACACTATCTATCTATCTATCTATCTATCTACATTTTTTATATATACACATTTTATGTATTTATATATATTTATAATATAGAAAACAAAAATAAGTGTGTGTATGTACATATATATATATATATATATATATATATAAACAAAAACTAATGTATTTTTTTATATTTTATTATATAGATTTTTTTTATATATATATGTGTGTGTGTAAAATATATTAATGTATTTATTTTATATAATATATAAAAATAAAAACATATATATATATATATATATATATATATATATATATATATTTAAAAGTTTCTTATATTTTATTTGTTTACTTTATGTAATATTTGTATAAGTGTGTGTGTCTATATATATAAAAATAACATTTAGCCAGTCCTAATACAGAGAGAAATGAGCGGCAGGTCTGACCTCCTCGTGATGCGAGGGTTACTCCGTCGTAAGAGAAAGCGAGGCAGCTTGTGTCGGACCCGGCGGCGTGAGCCTGGCGGCAGTGGAACTTAGTGTGAACCTGAAAAACATAACAAAAGCACACATAAGACACGGAGGAGCAGCTTTCAACACGTCTGGATGAGCAGAGGCGAGACCTGCGCTCCATTAACACTCTCACAAAACACACAGAGAGCTCTGCGGCCCAAACACTTTCCATCTGCAAAACCACACTTCAGTCTGAAAACCGCTGCATTCTGGGAAACCTCGCTCAGAGCCGTTTCTCACATTCAACATCAACACAAGGATTGAGGAGGAGTATATAAGCTAAAAACCCTTTTTAATCACACCAGCGGGTAACTTTCAGCACTTCTTCTGAAGAGAGACCCTCCTGTCTGTTCAATTACTGGAGCCCCGAGTCTTCAGCCTCAACAGCTCGTTACACAACACCGTGTGACGAGATCTGAATGATTTCTCTGAGGACTGAGGATCTAATGCAGGCTGAAGAGCTCCAACACCAATATATATATCAAACACATCTGTTATTCTGAGGCTCTGACACTTTCATTAGCAGAATAAAATAAAACAGAAAATTGAAATACAAATAAAATAAATAAAAAATGAAATGAAGTCAATTAAATAAAATCATAAAATAAAACAATAAAATGAAAAAGGTGAAAAACAAATTAATAATAAAAAAACTGAAATAATAAAATAATGAAATAATAAAAATAAAATCAGTTCAGACTGCTATTATTTTGAACGCAACTGTGAATGTGTGTGTGTGTGTGTGTGTATATATATATATATATATATATATATAAATAAAAGTTCAAAAAAAGACAATGAAATAATTAAAATAAATATAATGAAATAAACCAGAGTAAAAATTTTTTTGAATTATCAGATGAAATAAAACCACAAATTAAAATAAATATAGAAATAAAATAAAATAAATTAAATGGTTTGAAATAAAAATAAATGAAAATAAATAAAATGAAATAAAGAGGTGAAACAAAACTATAAATTAAATTAAAATAAAATAAATGAAAAAAAATGTAATTAAATAAACGCGTAAAATAAAATTATAAATTAAAATAAAAAATAATTCAGTAAAAACAAACGAACAAACACACACACACACACACACACACACACACACACACACACACACACACACACAAACAAACACACAATTATGCTTTCAATGGGGAAATTACAATGAGTTAAAAATAATTGCGTTTATAATTTTTATTTAAATATGATTTGGTGTATCAGTTTTACATCCATTTCATAATCCCTGTATGAGCTATAAGCAGCAACTGTTGTACACTATTGAGAGATATCTGGTCCGTGTGTGTGTGTGTGTGTGTGTGTGTGTGTGTGTGTGTGTGTACTGGTTTTTGTGGTTTACGGGGACACAAATTTGTATAATGACATGGGTATGACGGAGGTATTACAATTTGAAGGTGGTTTATGAGGACACTGTCTATGTCCCCGTAAATCAAAAGGCTTAAAAAACATACTAAATGGTGTTTTTTTGAAAATCTGAAATAGCAGAAAGTCTCCTGTAAGGGGTAGGTTTAGGTGTAGGGTTGGTGTAGGACAATAGCACATACAGTAAGTACAGTATAAAAACCATTACGCCTATGGAGAGTCCCCGTAAACCACAAAAACCAACATGTGTGTGTGTGTGTGTGTGTGTGTGTGTGTGTACCAGTGAGAGGAAGAGCTTCACCATACTGTAGTGTTCTTGGACTGTAGACTGGAAAACAACGTTTCTTAAGGAAGGAGAGCACATCTGAATCTGACATGAACCGTGCGTCTGAACTCTGAGTGCCATTAAAGTCACACAGCCTCAGCTCAACACTAAAGCAATAAAACACATGATGACCAAATATGATAACCATGATCAAAGTGTATGATCTATCTAATAAAACAACCTCAGTCGAACTGTCTGGCTGAACAGATCGAACAGATGAGGAGGACATCTGTCAGGCGTCTGGTTCGGTGTTATTTTAGCATCACTGATATACTAAAAATGTTTTTTGTTAATATTTTGAATTAGATTTTATTCTTTAGGTAAAGTTTTAGTAATTTTGATGTGTGCTTTTTTGTCATTTTATTAGTTTTTTAATATATTTTTTTAATATAATGGAGAGCAGACCAAAAATTAAATAAATAATTATATATTTTATATAGTTGAGAGAAGACTGGAAAAAATAAAACAAATCGACACTATAGATCATGACATACTCATAGATCAATTACAAAATTATACAAGTATTCAAGAGCAGGCTTTAAGATGGTTTAGATCCTACCTTTCTGATCGCTACCACTTTATTTAAACAGGGAGTCATCTCAATTATCACCATTAAAGTATGGAGTACCACAAGGATCTGTCCTAGGTCCTCTGCTATTTTCAATACACATGTTGCCTCTTGGTAATATTATTAGAAAATACAGGATTAGTTTTCATTGTTATGCTGATGATACTCAACTATATATCTCAACAAGACCAGATGAAACTTCTGAACTATCTCAGCTAACAGAGTGTTAAAAGATATTACTTATTGGACAAAAAAAACAGTACACAGAATCTCTTGGATTACAATTTGCATCTAGACGGATGCACTGTAACTACCTCTACAGTCAAACATCAGGGTGTTATATTAGACAGAAACTTGTCTTTTGAAAATCATATTTCCAATGTTACAAAAACAGCATTCTTCCATCTTAGAAACTTTGCCAAGCTACGGAACATGTTATCTGTTTCTGATGCAGAAAAGCTAGCTCATGCATCCATGACCTCTACTGTAGACTGGACTATTGTAATGCACTGCTAGCTGGATGTCCTGCATCTTCAATAAACAAGCTACTGGTAGTGCAAAATACAGCAGCTAGAGACCTTACCAGCTCAAGAGAATATGATCATATTACCCCAATATTACAGTCTCTGCACTGGCTCCCAATTAAGTTCTTTCTTACCTATAAGGCCCTTAATGGTTCAGCTCCTGCGTTCCTAACTAGTCTTCTATCACGCTACGATCCATCACACTCCCTAAGGTCGCAAAACCCTGGACTCTTGGTGGTTCCTAGGAGAGCAAAGCCCACTAAAGGAGGCAGAGCTTTTTCACATTTGGCTCCCAAACTCTGGAATAGCCTTCCTGATAACATTCAGGGTTCAGACACTCTCTCTGTTTAAATCTAGACACATGTCTGTAGCCAAGCATTCATATAATGCATCTCGTAACCTTGTACTGCAGTTACATCTGATCAAATGCACATTTTCATTCTTTTGCTTGGGTTGAACACGTCATTTTTTGCTTGGCTGGAACAGCAGCTACGCTAATTTCTCTCCGTTTCTGCCACAGGACTGACATTCTGCCCGTGGTAACCAGGAATTACACAAGCCCTTACGAAGACCTCAGAGGATGCCAAGCCTCAGACAACACACAGAACTACCAAATCGCAACATATAATCATTACTGATAGTGTTCACCGACTGTTTGATTACGTGACATTAACTAACTGCTTGATTTTTACTGTACATTTCTGCCAGATGGACATCAGCTTGAGATAGTCACCACTGATAAACTATTACTAAATATAATGTAGAAACTTTCATTTTCTTTCATTTGCATCGTGAAAAGCGCTATACAAATAAACTTGAATTGAATTTGGAATGACATCATGGTAAATAATGAACATGTATCACTTGTGAACTCTTTTTCCTTTTTCTGTTTCTTGTAGCCAAAACTTCACGGTTTGAGATCTTACAGAAAGTGACTCGCAAAAACAAACCCACCATGAGAGGTTTTCACTGGAGCCGTGACAACCAGCCCCGCTCAATTAAAATAAATGAAGAGTGATGGAAACCGAAGCCGGTTACGGCTGGAGAACCGAAGAGAGGGAAAACACGAGCTGAGGACGGGAAGAAACGAGTGAGAGACGGAGGAGAAAACGAGGTCCAGAAATAGCTGATGGACGGGGCGTTTAACAGAAGTCGTGGCACTGGAACGGCCAGATAACGAGCGGCCGTCCTCACCGCCAAACCAATTTACTGCTGCATAATTGGCGTCTTTATCAGAGTTTCTCCACCTGCTCGTGCGCCGCTCTGTTGATTAACCCACGGCCAAATCAGCTTCATTAATTCACACAAGTTCTTCCACTCGAAACGAAGGGCGCACCGGCGCCTGTCAAGAGTCTTTGTGTTTCTCCACAACGCATGTTATTAACGATCTCTGCTCTTACAGCGTGCGATTCATCAGTGTGTGTTACTGTGAAGGAAATAGGATGTTTTCATAATTCATAAATAAATAAATGAAATTTAATTTATTTAAAAAAACTATTATGTATTAAATACATTTTTATGCATTCAAATAATCTAATTGAATAAAAATGCTAAAAAAAAACTGAAATTTACTGAAAAATATATTGTTCTTGAAATTTCTGGAATAACCAAATTAACTGTGGTTGATTAATCTAATATATTTCTAAATTTGCTTTTATGAAAGTCTTTGAAAACAAACATCAAATTAAAGATTAAATTATATTTTTAGGCATTCAAATAATCTAACTGAATTAAAATGCTAAAAAATAAAAATAAAATAATAATAATAATAATAATAATAATAAATAAAAATATTTTTTTCCCCAAAAAATTTGAGTTTTTACTAAAATACATTGTTCTTGAAACTCCTGGAATCACAAAATTAATTGTGGTTGATTAATCTAATATATTAATCCGCTTATTTAAATAAAAATTCAATTATATTTTAAATGTATTCAAATAATTTAAGTGTTTTGAAATGTTAAATTTTTTTTTTTTTTTTTTAAATACATTTTTAATAACATTTTTAATTTGTAATTTTTCCTCAACACAAAATTACTTGCGGTTGATTAATCTAATAGATCTCTCAGTTTGTGTTAATGGAAGTCTTTGAAAACAGGCAGCTTAATTAAATTAACTGAAATTAGGATTTTTTAAAAATATATTAAAATAATCAAACTGAATTAAAATGCTAAAATTGTTAATGGAAAAAAAGTTTTAAGAAATTAGATTCTAATAAAAGCCTAATATTTCATAATCCGATCAAATCCTGATGGATGAAAACTGTAATCACATTACAGAAGTTAAACAAAGCCTTGTTGACTGTACCTCAGAAACCTCAGCTGGACAAGCATGTTAAACATCTGAAGCAGCGGCGATTAGCGACAATCAGCTGGACAGAGAAATCAAACATCAGGAGCACAAACCAGCCCTGTTTCTGCTGAGATGAGTCCTGCGCCCCGTCTCTGCCAGATCCACGCATGAGGGAACGCAGAAAACCACCGGATTATTGTTGACAAGACGCATTGAGGGTCCAGCTCGGGTTTCCAGAGACGTCCATCATCTGCGGCCTGTCATCGCCAGCAGCCGGATCAGCGTCACACACTGAGATTCCACTGGAGGACGGAGAAAACGCCTAACTGAAGCCAAATGTGAGGGGAAGCAGAGTTCAGATCCACCTGCCATCTTTAACTTCACCAACAGTTGAGCTCAAAAGTTTACATCCCCCTTTCAGAATCTGCAAAATGTTAATATTTTACCAAAATAACAGGAATTGTACAGAATGCATGTTATTGTTTATTTAGTACTGGCTTGAATAAGATATTTCACATTAAAGACGTTCACATATAGTCCACAAGAGATAATAATAGTTGAATTTATAAAAATGACACCGTTCAAAAGTTTACATCCCCTTGATTCTTAATACTGTGTTGTTAGCTGAATGATCCACAGCTGTGTTTTTTTTTTTTTTAGTGATAGATGTTCATGAGTCTCTTGTTTCTCCTGAACAGTTAAACTTCCTGCTGTTCTTCAGAAAAATCCTTCAGCTTGCACAAATTCTTTGGTTTTCCGGCATTTTTGTGTATTTGAACCCTTTCCAACAATGACTGTATGATTTTGAGATGCATCTTTTCACTCTGAGAACAACTGAGGGACTCATACGCAGCTATTACAGGAGGTTCAAACGCTCACTGATGCTCCAGAAGGAGAAACCATGCATTAAGAGCAGAGGCGTGATAACTTTTGAACAGAATGGAGGCGTGTACATTTTTCTTATTTTGCCTAAAAATCTTTTCTTTTCTTTTTTTCATTTTGTACTGCCCTTCAGAAGCTGTATAAGACACTTACATGTTTCCCAGAAGACAAAATCAGTTAAATTGACCCTGATCTTCAAATTCAAAAAGTGTTCACCCCCCGGCTCTTAATGCATGGTTTTTCCTTCTGGAGCATCAGAGAGCGTTTGAACCTTCTGTAATAGTTGCAAAAATAGTTTGAGAAAAGATCAAAATCATACAGTCATTGTTGGAAAACATTCAAATAACACAAAAATGCTGGAAAACCAAAGAATTTGTGGGAGCTGGAGGATTTTTCTGAAGAACAGTCAGTGCTCAGTTTGACAAACAAGAGACTCATGAACAACTATCACTAAAAGAAAAACAAAACAGCTGTGGATCATTCAGGGAACAACACAGCATTAAGAATCAAGGGGATGTAAACTTTTGAATCCATATAATCCAGACCGAGTTGCTCGGATAATACAATGAGAACTAGTCACAGCAAGCGACGTGTTAATGGCATCAGATCTGCAGACGGTGATCAGAATGTGTTCGAGGCACTTAAACAAGGAAACTAGACATTCACTGCAACATTATTTATTACTTTTATTTAACATAATATTCTGCTTTCGTCAAGCACTGAGGTATCAACTATTCTGGTAACACTTTAATATAGGGTTTAGTTTAATCCTTTAATCATATATAATTGTTTATTAATCTTAATAAATAACACTGATTATTACATGCACTCATATATATTTAATATTTCAAGTTTTATCCTTAATGTAATCAGTGTTGTCAATGTTCACTAAAACTATTTTTAAAAATAGCTGAAATAAAGAAAATATTCATTTAAAAAACAAAACAAAAAAAATTAAATTAGAACTGCTGCCTTGGTAACTAAAAAATAAGACTAAGATGAAGTAGAAATATATTTTTACATTAATTTTATGTATTTTATTAAAATTTATGATTTTAATTTTATGTGTTTATTTAATTTAATTTTATTTGATTTTTATTTAATGATTTTTATTCATTTTATTTATTTGATTATTTTATCAGTTTATTTCAATCTGTTTTTCATTTTAAGCTAAACAGAAATATTAAAGAAAGTAAATAAGAAACAAAAGCATATGAAAAGTACTAAAACAATTTACATTTATTTGATTAATTTACAGTTTATTTGATCAGTTTATTTCATTCTATTTATCTTTATTTTACTTAATTTGCATTTATTTGATTAATTTATGTTTTTAATTTATTTAATTTTAAGCTAAATATTTAAAGAAAATAATAAAAATGACAAAAGCACACAAAATTATTAAATTGTAAACTAAAATTAAAAAATAATAATAAATAAATAAAGCTACTTCAAAATTGCAATGAAAAAAAAAAGAAAGAAAAAACTTCTCTAATCATACGCCTGTAATGCTCTCTGTACCGTACCTTGGCCAGACTAAGAAATCAGCCCTTGGAGCACACGTCTCGTACCTTTACCACATGGTCCAGCGAAGAGTTAACTGCAGCATATCATTAGGTATGGGATTCCTCAGAAATGGAATAAACACTACACAACTGGGATGCTGCTGATCATCTCAGTTACTTCAACTCTTCTTGTGCCTCTGTTCTGAACAGCGTTGCACCGTCGAAGTTTAGAAATCGTAAGTCGATGCCAGTTCTCTGGCATTACAAAACAATGCATCTCTCAGACAGGCCTGCAGACGTGCTGAGCGCAAGTGGAAAAAGGATAAACTGCAGGTTTCACATGAGATTATTACTATGTTCCAGACGGCAGCTAAGGCTGCTAAGTGCAAATACTTTTCTGATCTGATCACTAAACATTGCCACAAACTTTGTCCTTTTTTCCACCATTGACTCTGTACTAAATCCTCCCGTTAAACTTTTCCCTGAGCCTTGTTTCCCTCGGTGAAAGCTTTTCACAAACAAGGTCATGGCTATTAGATCTCAGATGGCTCACACTGGTTACACTCTGTCTTATGCTCCTCCACACGTCTGTGCTTGAGCCACTTTACATCTGCTCTTTTAAAAGTCTTAAATGACATATTTCTCACGACAGATTCAGGGAAACCCACGGCTCTCGTCTTGAGCATTCTTATGTCACTCCTGGAGTCTTGTGTGGGACTTTATGGTACTGTTACAGTGGTTTCACTCTTATTTGTCAAACAGATGTTTTATTGTTTGTTTTGGGCATTAATCATCTACTAACATTCTTCTCGGTTGTGGTGTTCAGCAAGGTTCAGTCCTGGGGCCTTTGTTGTTTTCCCTGTATTTGCTCCCCTTGGCCTCTATTTTTGAAAAATATGGTGTCTCTTTTCATCTACATGTCGATGATAGCCAGCTCTATCTTCACTTACAGTGCAATAATAAATACTCTCTTCAGCCACTGTTAGATTGCCTAAACAAACTTAAGTCATGGCTTTCAAGCATTCTTTACACCTAAATGAAAATAAATGTGAAATTATTATGTCTGGAAACATAAGGTGCTTTTGATTTTGATCTTAGCCCTATATAATACACAGTGAGCCACGAATTTGGGCATCAAGGGCCCTATGATTTCTGTGATGTGGAAAACGTGGACGGAATCACAGAATCAGGTCATAAAAATGGAGTTTACTGTATAACGTGTAATGTCACGTAATTTGCCAAATTTTGGATGAATAAATAAAAAGTAGGTGAGTACACTTAAATGAAAACGCGATATATGGACTACTGTTTGAATATTAAACCGCAAATATACTATTCAAATATGAATCTTGCATGTTCTGTGTTTCTTTTGAGAAAATATATCGTCACATCTTATACGAACAGAAACTTAAAGGTCTTCACAGCAGCCTGTCAAAATTAAAGTTTGGTTTAACTTTAAGAAACTGTGACAGAAATATATTAATGTATCGACAGTACTACTAATAGCAATTTTTTTTTTTATTAAAACATAATTTTTAAGGAATATTTACCAAAATAATTGTTTACCAGAAATTTAACAAAAACAATAAATAAAAAAATTAAATTAAATAATAATTAATACATTTTTATTAAAAAAATTCATTGGAGATGCTTTTGATTACTAAAATTTATTGAAACCATTAAAATGGAATCCAGAAAATTACTGGAAAACAGAATTTGGTTAAACAAATAAAAAATAAAATATCTCATATTCAATTCAATCTTCAGTTGGATCAAAACGCAGCCGCTAGACTGCTTGAAGAGAAGCCAAAGTAAGACCATATAACTCTTATTTTAATGTGCCCTGCACTGTCAAATATGGGATTGATTTTAAAATCTTATTATTTGTCTATAAAGCGCTCAATAACCTGGCACATCAATACTTAACTGATTTATTGCTTCTGTACACCCCTTCTTGAAACTTGAGATCTTGTGACCTTGGCCTACTCATAGTTTCTAGAGTTTAATTAAAAAACATTGTTCGTTGTTAGTTCATGATATGTAATGCAAATATTAATGTTAAGGTTACAAACTCGCCTCTAAATGCGTGTTGGGCTCTTCCGGTCTAAACGGGCTGTTCAGAACAACACAGAATAAAGTCTGAATCTGCAGCATTCAGGACACGCAGAACAGTTCAATCTAATAATGATAAAGAGGCAAAGCTTCATTTTCTCATGATATTCTCGACAGAAACGCCTCCCGTTTTCCTGCAGTGTCTGAACTAAACACTCAAGCGTGAGCAAACTCACACAGATATTGAAAATGAAACCCGACGTCTCAGCAGCTGGAAGAAAAACAATCAGCTCACGAGCGATGGATACGAGTGGCTTACATCAGCCTGCGCTTTAATCGCTTTCTGAGATTGATTTCTCTGATTAAACGAGGATGATCTTCTGCTGGAGTGTCGATGAAGTGTTATGAATGATAATCACGCGCGTGTGCAGCGGCAGAAACCTGCGCTACGTAACAGTGCTGGGTCGTAACTGATTACATGTAATCTGGATTACGTAATCAGAGTACTCGTAATTAGATTATATTACATTTTAAAATGCTCATAATCTGATTACAGTCACTTTTTATGGATTACATGATTTGGCAGTAAATTATTCATAGTTTATTGATCTACTGTATATATTTTTTCTTTTAAAAAGGTTACTTTCTAAAAATACTACTGTGTGTCATACCATTTAGCTTTGACTAATGGTCATTAATATACACTAATATACGTCCGGCACAATGCGGTGCCAGGCGCGACGCAGGTGTTTTTGCATGTTTCAGCCTGACTCAGTTATCATTTTCACGTCCTGCGCCACGTTGTTTAAATAGCAAATGTATTTGCGCTCATTTGCTGGTCTGAACACGAGGTGTGTTCAAGCGCATTGTTGGCGCGTAGCTATTTTCATAGACTGAGCCGTTGACCAACTAAAACCTGGTCTAAAGTCAACGGCGCAGTATTTTTTGTTATTTAAAAAGCGTGTTAGTAATATGCGCCTATACGCTGGTCCACAACACGTGTACACTTTGCTTATTACACACACAGCAGCACGCAAACATGCCAAATATTAAAAATTAAAGGATTGCAATGTAAAAAAATATATATATATATATTTTTTAAGAGCGACCCTATTTTTTTCTTTTTAAATTGATGCCACCTATATTATATATATATATATATATATATATATATACACACACACACACACACACACACACACACACACACAGTGTTGGGGAGTAACTAGTTACATGTAATGTAACTAAATTACATAATTTAATTACAAAATAAATGTAATTGTAATCAGTTACAGTTAATGAGAAAAACTGAGTAATTAAATGACAGTTTCTGGATTCTGACTCACTAAAGCTCCTCTGATTGGCCACTGCGTTACAGAAAGCAATGTCTCTGATTTGCTACAATGTACAACGCTGCAAAAACAGAGCGGAAACACAAACACACATCTGATTCTGCCGGTTACTTTTGTTTGGTTGTTTATGTTTGTTTAGTTGCTTCTTTCCTGAGTCTTGAACTTGGTTGCATTCATATGTTTTCCTTAAATGATCCTGGCGACCCATTTTTTAAGTTTGCGACCCAGGGTTTGAAAACCGCTGCTTTAGACCATGCACTTAGATCGTTAAAATAGGGCCCAACGTTTTCAATTTTTTTGCCTTTTTATATCAATATGGTGCATTTAAATGGTAAGTTTAAAATAAGTTAGGCAAAAAGTAATCTAAAAAGTAATCAGAATACTTTACCTATAATGAGTAACCCAGATTACATAATCAGGAATACAATATGTAAGTATTTATAGGTAACTACAGCAAGCTAAAGTTGGGAGGACTTGCGCTGAAGCAACCAAACCCTGCGAGTGTTTACACCTCCTGCGCAGCTGATGAAGCATGTGAGGAACGGCTGATAAGAGGTTTCCTGAAGATGGACGTGTGTTGAGTTTCAGGGTGTGCTTGTTCTTCAGGAAGATTAACAGATTAACAGAGGAAGTCTACAGCCATGAGACTTCCTGAGGAAGACCCGGGAATCATGCGCTCCACTCTATAAAGGTGTTTGCAGTGCATGTTATTGCCTTATAAACTCCTGTATGTTCTTCTGAATTACTGCAACCCCAGTTAAAACGCATTATAACACTCACATATACATAGTTACGCTTTAAAAGAGTTTAATGCATGATCTACACCCAGTTTTGTGTTTTATATCATGTGTTTTAAGCCATTATAATTTGCTGGTGTAATATCAAATATATGTGCACTGTTATAAATAAATTATTAATTGTTAAATAAAACATGTTCTAAAACTAATTTAATGTCCTATATTATGTGATTTAATGCATTAAACTCTATACTTCATAAATAGGTAAGTACTTTAATGTAATATAATATTATGTATATATAAATACACACTCATACAGTAAATGTATATATTTATATTTATATATAAATATATTTAATATACAAATATAAAATTTTTCTTAAATATATACACGTGCATGTGTTTGTATTTATATATACATAAATATACACAGTACACACATATATATATATTATGTAAACAAAAACTTTTATTTTGGATGCGATTAATCGCGATTAATCGTTTGACAGCACTACATTTTTATCATTTCTAATTTTTATGATATATATAATAAATAAAAATATGTATTACAATATATAAAATGCTATTAAAATGGCAGTAAGAGCTGGCATTCATACAGGCCCTGTGAGAGACGGATCTGATCTGTTCTGAAACACACGATGACGTAAGGAGTCAGAACATCACGCAGATGATAAGACATCACCTCACAGCTTTGAAGAAGACGAGACACGAGTCCGGCTGATGAGAGGTCACGACCCCGTAATCAATGACCAAACCGAGATCTCCAGGATCAATCCGTCTGTCCGTCCCAATATCTCCACGCAGGAGATCAAGGTCTGGCTGAAGCGGAGCACGTCGGCCTGCATTCTCCATGAATGAGCGACACGCATCTTTAACCGGCGCGGGTTCACTCTACTAGTCCTTCTGAGAGCTTTGGGTGAAGATACAAACGTTTTTGAACATGATCTTCAGAAATCATTCTAATATGTTTCTTGAGCAGCAAATCAGTGTATTATTCTGATTTCTGAAGATCATGTGACGCTGAAGACTGGAGTAATGATGCTGAAAATACAGCTGCGCATCACAGAAATAAATTACAGTTTACAATATATTCAAATATGAAGCAGTTATTTTAAATAGTACAAATATTTCCCAATATTACTGTGTTTTGGATCAAATAAATGCAGGCGTGGTGAGCAGGAGAGACTCCTGGCTGGTAGTGTAAGTCACTGACCCTCGAGGAACGGGCTGTTATTGTGAGCTGCTGGGAACGCTGGCTAAATATTTAGTCTGACAGAAGCAGCAGTAATAAATCACAGGTTTTTGTGCTGCGGAGGAACACAGGAGCAGTGAAGAATCATCGCGTGATGCATTATATGCATGTGTTTCAATAGGCCTTCTTTGGGTAATAAGATCACTTTCTTATTCCCGTCGTTCGTCGATGGACCTCAGGGACAAAATAAAGAAGGTTTGGACGATTGTTGGCAAATCTCAATGCTTTTCCATAAACACTGACATGGATGTGTCATGTGACATGATATCCAGCGCGGATCGGTTCACAACCTCTTCAGGAAAACCAAACACAGAGCGGCTGATATTGTGATTGTGCTGATTGGTCAAGAGGCACAAGCGCTGACAGACAGGAAGTGCAGCGTGTGATGTGTTATAGTTCAGCACATGAGAAATACCAGGAACCCATTAAACAGGTGGCAGAGCTCAGGTTATATCACAGAGTACGGATGTGTTTACTTCACTTCCTCCATTGCTGAATCTAACAAACACATGTTCAGATCACATTTCACCTCAAAAACATAAATGAGATATTTTGCATAAAGAAAATAACATTTTGCATAAAGAAAATCTAAATATTGCATAGAGGAAATTTTATACATTTCTATAATTAAAATATAAAAATGTATTTATTTTTTATAAAGAGAATAAATTAACAATACATAGACAATTAATAGATTTGGTATAAAGAAAATGAATACATTTATAATTAATTATTTTTGCATTAAAAATATAGTTTGCATAAAGAAAAAATTAAATATTGCATAGAGGAAATTTTTTACTTTTATATAATAATTTAAATATAAATATGTATTTATTTTCATAAATAAATACACACTACATAAACAATTAATAGATTTTGTATAAAGAAAATTAATACATTTATAATTAGATATTTTTGCTTTAAAAAATATTGTTTGCATAAAAGAAAAATAAATAATGTATTGAGAAAATATATAAGTTTTATACATTTACATAATTTAAATATAAAAATGTATTTATTTTCATGCAGAAAAATTATAAAATTAATAAGTATTACACAGACAATTAAATAAATAGGTATTGTATTATTGTAAAACAAATAAATGTTGCATTCATTAAGAAATAAAGAAAGAAAGCTTAATTTATGTTCATTAAGCATTTTTGACCTGTGAATTATTTTCTTTAAATACTTTACAAGTGAAATAACATCTTTTGTTTAAAAAACAAAAAAAACGTATTTCTTTAACAGTAATGAATGAGATGTAAATGTGCTGAACTGTACTGGAAATGCAGAAGAAAATGTCACAATGCAAAAAAAGTCCAAAAAAAAGGTTTGTTTTTATCCAAAATATAATTTACTATTTTTTTCTTTCAATTTTGAGGTGAAATATGGCCTGCAGATGTTTGGTGAGAGTCACAAACAAGATATCAGCAAACGCAGAGCACTGAGACAGAAAACGCAGAGTAAAGACAAAGCAAAATATGAATACATTCAAGAAACGCACATAATATGTGAACACTGACTGCTATTGGTCAGTCAGACAGATAGTCCCGCCCCAAACTCATGTGATTGACATGTCAGTCAACTAAAAACCAGCAAAAACCCCCAGAGATGCAAACAGCTGAGAAGACTGCTTCATATGCTCATTTGTAGTTACTTTTTATTACCTTACCTTATTGACCCTGGAACACAAAACCAGTCATAAGGGTCAATTTTTTAAAAATTGAGATTTATACATGATCTGAAAGCTGAATAAATAATCTCTCCATTGATGTATGGTTTGTTGGACAATATTTGTCTGAGATACAACTATTTGTAAATCTGGAATCTGAGGGAGCAAAAAAATCTAAATATTGAGAAAATCACCTTTAAAGTTGTTCAAATGAAGTTCTTAGCAATGCATATTACTAATCAAAAATGAAGTTTTGATATATTTACGGTAGGAAATGTACTAAATATCTTCATGGAACATGATCTTAATATCCTAATGATTTTTGGCATAAAAGAGAAATGTATAATTGTGACCCATACAGTGTATTGTTGGTTATTGCTGCAGATACAGCTGTGCTGCTGATGACTGCTGCTGTGCTGCAGGGACACAAAACTGTAATTTTTTTCTCTCTCATACGCACAAACATTTTTTATCATCTTGTTGCAACATTTTACAAAAATCAAGATTGAATATATTTGTTCAAAATCCCATGTTATAAAAGATGAAGTGCTATACAGGTTAATGTTTAAAAGCATCTTAAAAAACTACAACAAATTCCTGGCGTGTCTGCGCACACCTGACGAATAAAGCTAGTTCTGATTCCGAGGCTGTTTAAGACAGTATCAGCTGATTAGACGACAACGCTGACCTAAAATCCTAAATGTTTGCCGTCTCTCTCTCTTCAGCGTTCACACAGCTCAGACCTCAAATACATCAAATACATCACCCTTTTTAGTTTTTGAAGTACAATCTTAATAATAAAGGTGCTTCACGATGCCACAGAAGAACCTTTAACATCTGAAGAACCGTTCTGCTTCACAAAAGCTTCTTCAGATCATAAAGAGAGGGTTCTTTGACTGAATGGTTCTTCAGCTTTTACACTACATTCAGTCATTGAGCAGATGCTTTTATCCAAAGTGACTTACAAATGAGAGAAGCAATCAAAACCAACAAAATACGCAAGAGCTATAACAACTCGGTTAGATTAACACGGTACACTCGCAGGGGCTGTTTTTTCAATTATATAACAAAAAGAAAACAGATAGAACAGAAAAAGACAGAAGCTAGTGTTTGTTTGTTTGTTTTTTTAAGAAAACCAGCAGTTAGTAAATAAACAGTGTTCAAGTCTAAAAGGGTTTTTTCTTTTCTTCGTTTAAGCAGCTTTATTTTTAAGAGTATAAAGAAAACACTGGACGAAAGCGACTGAAACAACGGTTCGTTCTTTGCTCTCGTTGGATCGAAGCACATCTCACAGGTGACCTATTTCCACAAAAGGTGAGGAGTTCTCCGCCGCAGGGGCTGATGGGTATTTACGGCACGGCCATATGCTCTGCGTTAACTCACACTCCTGCTGCCAATTAGTGCCTCGTCCCCTCAAACGTAACGACGCTAATGGCTCACGACAGGCCAGCTCTGCAGCGTCCGGAGCTTGTTTTTCTAGAGCTTTGTTTAGAAGGAAAAGTTATTAAAGGAAGTCCAGCAATAACAGCTTCACACCTGCGTGAGACTCGATCTATTCAAACGGCTCTCGAGCTCGTACAGTAAAGCACAGCTGCGAGCGACGTTATGAAAATCTCTCTCTCACCTGCTTATTTCCTCCGGGACCCTGATGATAAACAGATCCGTCCTCTGAACATCTACAGCCTGAAGAGCACCGAAACCACTACAGCAGCCACGCACGGAAACGACCCGCAACTTAACCTCAGCTGGACATTAATGAGAGGAAGGAGACTATATACAAGCATCACTTACAATTCAGTTCTGCTCTCCGGTTAGAAAACATATAAAGCTGTACAGCAAAAAAGTACTGATTTATGTAATAAGCATAAACCAATAAACTGCCTTTGTGTGTACTTTTTATTTTTTTATTTGGCTCATTGATTCTCATTTATTTCTGCACACAAGAGTGTCATAAAATAGCCATAAAAGCCTGATAAATCAAATATGATACTCAACAAAAACAACACAATGCAACTTTGTATTTTAGATTTTGTCTAATGGTTAAATAAAATGTTCCATTACAAAAAAAAAGAAAAAAAAAAAGAATTGACTATTATTTCATATGTCAAGCTTTATAGGGTTAAATAATGTGATTTTAGAGTGTTTATAAACCTCCAAAACACAAAAATAAAAAAATAATATAAATAATGCAGTAAATAATGCGTGTAATGTATACACACACACACACACACACACACATATATACATATATATATATATATATATATATATACACAGCAATATTGTATATATTGCATTATTTATATTATAAAAAATAAAAAATAAAGTAATTATTAATAACATAACACATTTTCTTATACGCAATATAAAATAAAAAAATATATATTTTAATATGTGTGTGTGAATATGAATTTATATTACATTATATTACATGTGTAATAAAAATTTGTATTATAATTTATATTACATTTAACAATACTAATATTAGGTATGGTTATACATTATTAATGATTCTATTTATGTTTATCAATGTTATATATTCCATTAAAAAAAAAAGAAAAAAGCAGGATTTTGATTATTACTTCATAAGTCAGGCTTTACAGGGTTAGTTTCCCATACTCCACCAGAGCGAGCACAAGCATCTTTATTAACGTGAAGGCGCTGATTCACAGCCGTCTGTCAGACCACACACCGGCGGGACGTCCTGACCAAACAAACCCGCGTCCCTCCTGAGACCAGACGCTCGGACTCCCACGCCGAGCAGAACCGCAGTAAACGCAGTAAAACACCACACCGCCGCAGACCTGCTCAGCGTCAGCGCGCCGATGACCTCTGACCCCTGACCCCTCGCGTCCGGGACACTCAGACTGCCGTGACGCTGAACAGCAGCGCTTTATTGGCCGTCTCACTTCCTGTGTCTCATCCAGGATACGGTGTCGCAATACACCATCGTCAAACTCAAAGCATGACATATCGACACTGTGCTAATTTATCGACATCGCGTTGATTTATTATATATATGTGTGTGTGTGTGTGTGTATGTATATTTTACTGTATGTAACATATGTGTGAGTATTTATGTATACACATAATAAATATGCACAGTACATATACATATATTATGTAAACAAAAAATCATTTGACAGCACTAACGTGTGTGTGTGTGAGAGTGTGTGTGTGTGTGTGTGTGTGTGTGTGCGTGTGTGTGTGCGTGTGTGTGTGTGTGTGTGTGTGTGTGTGTGTGTGCGAGTGTGTGTGCATGTATGTATGTATGTATGTATGTATGTATGTATTTTTTTTTTTTTTTAAAAACCCTTGCTAGTGTACTGTGTTAAGCTAACTGAGAGTTGTTACAGCACTTGTATATCGTTGCTCTTTTGCTGGTTTTGTAAGTCGCTTCGGATGAAAGCATCTGCTCAATGACTGAATGTAAATGCACTCATAAGCTCATCAGAATCGTGTGTGATTGGTTATAATGCACAGCTCTGTAAAAACGTGTATGTGTCCGGCTCAACACCAGCCAGCGAACACAGATTTGAATTTAGCATGTCTTTTTATAGTTCACAGGACAAACTGCGCATTGCACCCAAAATCGTTTGGTGTGATATGATTCCAGATTTAGGGGAAGAATCCGAACACTTACGCTCAGGTTCCTGTCCCAGATCTGTATGGTGCCGTCTTGGCAGGCGGCGGCGATGAGTTTTCCGTCACGGCTGTACGTGCAGCAGGTGGGCGTCACTCTCTTGCCCTGCAGCGAGCGAGGCTTGAACACAGCCTTGTGCTTCTTCTCTGAGTTCAGGTCCCACGTCCGCACCGTCCTGAGAGAGAGAACACATTCAAAACATGACTCAAATTTAAATCAAACAAACATATAACTCGGTTTGACATATTTACATTATTATATTTTTCGAAAAAAAGAAAACAAAAAAGACAAGAAAAAAAACTCATTTAAATATTGTAAATAAAAATAATTTTTATGTTAATTAAAATAAAACAATTATTGTAGGTAAAAATATATTTTATTTTAAATAAATGTAAATAAAAATGAAATAAAAAATAAAGTACTAATCATCAGATAAACTGTCGTGACACGCTGGTGCAGATGTTTCCCGAACTAATACTAATACATAATAAAGGTGCCAAAAAAACCCCGTCAGTTTCCAAATTTGAAAAACATTAATACATAATTCAAGATGCTTGCCATCGTTTTCACAGCGTTTCTCTGCTGTAGAAACATTCCCACAGCAAATGAGGCAAATAATAATTAAAAGTGAAGAAAAGTGAAGAAAATGCAGTTTAAGAGCAGCTGAGAGAAATCAGTCCGAGAGAATAATTCATGGGATAATCATTCATAAATCAGATGAGCAGATCTCAGGAGCGCAGCGAGTGTCTCATGTGTTCCTGACTTTTTGTGACATTAAATAAAAATACTGTATATTTATCAGATCATGTTTTTATATATTATCAGATAAGGTTTTTTTTATTGTTTCAGATTATTATTTATCAGAAAATGATATTTATTTATATTTATTTAATGTAATATATTCATTTAATTTAATATTTTTTCATTCATTCATTCGAGGATAATTATTATTTAATAATATTTAAAAATATTAAAAATCACAATAAACAAAATTAGATTTCTTCAGACAATTTTTAATTATGAGATCATTATTATTTATCAGATAATTATTAATCATTGATTAATTGATTTTTTATTTATCTGATATTTCCTCTATTTAATTTGATATTTATTATTTATTTATTTCATCAATATCATTTATTAGATAATACGCATTTAATTATTCAATCTGTATTTATTTATTTATTTGCTATTTATTTGATCATTATTTAAAAATATTAAAAATCATAAATAAAAAAAATGTATATTTATTCGATAATTATTATTTATCATATAATTATTGTTCATTTATTTTTCAGATACAGATTTATTATTTATTTTTTTATTTGATAACTGTTCTTTATCCATTTAATTATATGATAATATTTATTTATTTAAATAACTGAATGAATGAATGATATTTTTCACAGATAAGTCAGTTTTAAGCAGTGAATCAATAATCAACGCATTAATACAGAATTCAGCTGCAGTTTGACTTCAAAAGCGCCTCATCCGATCAGATTTCAGAGCCAGAATGATCTGCTCAGGATCATGTTTGAGTGATTTAAGTCTCTGTGTGACCCAGCGATGAATCAGAGCATCATTCAGAGCTCACAGCGTCTCCTCAGTGAGTCAGAAGCGAGAGAAACGAGAGAGGACGGGACATCAGCATGACAGGCAGATCTGAAGAGCCATGAAATTCACATTTTCTTCCCTTCATCTGCTGAACACATTACAGCTGTGAGCGGCACACGGCCAAATAATACCACCAAAGATCCTCCGAACGCAGTCATGAGCTGCCAGAGTCTCCAGCTCCATCACATGACTTCAGATGAACCACACCTGAACACAGAACAAGCTGTGATTGGCCGCTTCTCGCGTCAGTCAGACAGCCACTTCCTGTCTAAGCGGGCGGTTCTTCACCACAATTAACACTGCATAGTGGATCAGACAATAAACACTACTAATGTTGGGCTCAACAATAAAAGGTGAAATTTATAAACAAAAACTGTTTATGAATTAAATTTCTTGGAGTTGCTGAAGATGCATTACAGCTGCTACTTCCAATTTCATTACTATATAACTACAGTTGCAATGCAAAATTATCATTACAATACAAAACTACACATTATAAATAAATAGAAAATACAAAAATAAACAAAAAATAAAATGTAAATCTAACATTATATAATAAAAGGTAAATATAAAATGAAATGAAATTTTAAGTTCATAACATTCACTATATAATGAGAGGTAAATATATAAATAAGATATATAAAATAAAAAATAACGATTCATTTAACAAATGCTTTAAAAGCGTAATATAAATTGAAAATAATTAAACATGTATAATACTATAAACTACTACTATATAATAATTATAATGCAAAATTGGCGATTATAAATGCAATTAATATATAAATACAATAAAATTAATATATGTATATATAACAAAAATAATATAGAACTACACTTCCTGTTTATATATATTTTTAGTTATACTGTATAAAATAAAAAATAAAATAGACATAAATAAAAAAATAAAATTAATAAATATTTATAAATTGTTGCTTAAAATATAAAAAAATTTAAATAAATAAACGAACAAAATAAATACATTTCAGAATACATAAAATGTTAATAAATAAAATGTATAGATAATACATAAATACTATGATAAATAAATGATAAAAATGTATGTCTTTTTATTTGTTGAACATCTTGAATGTAACGGAACGTATTAATAAAAATGGTAAAAGTACTGATTAAAACTACGCCGACACACACCAAATATGCCTATATTAGCGCACATTTACACAGACTACCACTTAAAAACAGTCCAGACTGAACGCAAACGGCCCCTAACGCTCCTGACGGGGCCCCTTCACAATCAGACAGATCCCGCTGCGGGATTGTGTTCGGAGACACTGGAAAACTTCTCCGGATGGATGGAAATAAAGAACAGAACTGAAAGGAAGCTGTTGAAAGCGGGCCGAGTGTTTAACAGCTCACTGATTCTGAAGAGCTGCTCGTGAGAGCGTTTCAGAAAGACGTTATTCATCTGTATCAGCGTCCCAATGAACGCAACGCGCCCTATTTCATCATTTATAAACCAAACTTTAGTTTTGCTAGAGAAAGCCTAGCCTGAAACTTTAAAGCAGTTGTAAAAGCCTGAAGTTTGAACATTTAGATAGATTAGACAGATGTTGATAACATGTTTTTAGCATGATTAGCCTGTTACTAGCATATTTCTGGCATGATTAGCATGTTACTAGCATGTTGCTAGCATGATTAACAAGTAACTAACATGTCTCTAACATGTATTTAGAATGATTAGCATGTCGCTAGCATGTTTCTAACATGATTAGCATGTCGCTAGCATATTTCTAGCATGATTAGCACGTGACCAGCATGTCGCTAGCACGTTTCTAGCATGATTAGCAAGTGACTAGCATGCTGCTAGCATGACTAGCATGTCTCTGCCATGTTTTTAGAATGATTAGCACGTGACTAGCATGTTGCTAGCATGATTAGCATGCCACTAGCATTTTTCTAGCATGATTAGCATGTCGCTAGCATGTTTCTAACATGATTAGCATGTCGCTAGCATATTTCTAACATGATTAGCAGGTCGCTAGCATATTTCTCACATGATTAACACGTGACCAGCATGTCGCTAGCACGTTTCTAGCATGATTAGCATGTTTCTAACATGATTAACAAGTGACTAGCATGCTGCTAGCATGACTAGCATGTCGCTGCCATGTTTTTAAAATGATTAGCATGTCACTAGCATGTTTCTAGCATGATTAGCATGTTGCTAGCATGTCGTCTGGCCGTTGGCACCCTCTGCAGGCCTTTGTTATAGTTGCGGTACGTATGTTAGCTCTATTGTTTATAATACATTATGTATTTTAACAGTTTTGTTCAATAAAACCATATGATTACTTGCTTTTACATTTTAAATGCTTTTACTTGCATTTAAAAACTAATTATTATTGCCCCGTTGCCATTATATATGTATTTTAAGTAGTGCTATCAAACAATTAATCACGTCCAAAATAAAAGGTTTTGTCAACATAATATATGCACGTGTGCTGTATATATTTATTATGTATATAACACACACATATATTATGCAAACAAAAACTTTTTTGTATGCGATTAATCGTTCGACAGCACTAATTTTAAGTCATTTTAAAGGCTATTGTTCAAGTAGGTATAATTTTATTACTACAAAAAAATTATTTACATTTATGTTTAATCACTTAGCAGACGCTTTTATCCAAAGTGACGTACAAATGAGAACAATAGAAGCAATCAAAAAAATAGAAGCAAAAATTAAAAAAAATTGTAATTATCCGATTACTTGATTAATCACCAGATTACTCGATTACCAAAATAATCAGAGTGACAGCTCTATTTCCATTAATGGGCTTTTAAAGGCTCGGAGCAATTAAAGGGCTGATTGTCTGGGAATGGTCTTAATCACCAGCGGAGAGTGCTCTGAACGACACGCAACACTAGCTCTGTGAGGAGCAACCCACTCATGACCCCCGACACGCTCACGGGCCACAGATCGAGTTCAGCACACATCACATCAACTCTGCCATGCGTCACAGATGCTAAATATCTACTGGGACTCTTCCTCACATACTCTGGAGATGTCCAGCCGTGGAGACATTCATTTCTGAAATATCAAAGAATCATATTAATCCTCATCCTAAAATCTGGATATCTGTTCACTTCACATGACCGATCACATAACGGCTAATTTATTTTGCTTGCAAGTACTGCAGCTAAAAAATGTATACTTAAGAACTGGAAATCTGAGAACCCCTCCCCTGAGAAAGTACTGTATTCTGTTACTGTATTCTATACTGTATTATGCTACTGTATTCTATACTGTATTCTGTTACTGTATTATGTACTATTTTCTGTTACTGTATTCAGTTACTGTATACTATACTGTATTGTTACTGTATTCTGTTACAGTATTCGGTTACTGTATTCTGTACTGTATACTATTTTGTACCGTATACTATACTGTACTGTATTACTGTATTCGATTACTGTATTCTGTTACTGTATTCTATACTGTATTCTGTTACTGTATACTATTACTGTATACTATACTGTATTGTTACTGTATTCTGTTACGGTATTTGGTTACTGTATTCTGTACTGTGTACCATTTTGTACTGTATACTATACTGTACTGTATTCGATTACTGTATTCTGTTACAGTATTCGGTTACTGTATTATGTTACTGTATTCTATACTGTATTCTGTTACTGTATACTATACTGTATCACTGTATTTGATTACTGTACTCTGTTACTGTATTCTATACTGAATTCTGTTACTTTATTCGGTTACTGTATACTATTACTGTATACTATACTGTATTTTTACTGTATTCTGTTACGGTATTTGGATACTGTATTCTGTACTGTATACCATTTTGTACTGTATACCGTACTGTACTGTATTCGATTACTGTATTCTATTACTGTATTCGGTTACTGTATTCTATACTATATTGTTATTGTATTCAGTTACTGTATTCTATACTGTATTGTTACAGTATTCTGTTACTGTATTGTTACAGTATTCTGCACTGTATACTATACTGTATTCTGTTACTGTATTCTGGCAAAACCCACAGATTTTGACTATTTGGGCCCCTTTTCTTGATGCACTACCTTTGATAGGTTTTAATGATTGACCAGTTTGTATTAATTGTTTTTCTTTTCTCTTATTTTCTTGCTTCATTTCTGGGCATTATTGTATTTATTTATTATTATCATTAATTATTGTAATTCTACCTTTATTTAACACTGATAGGACAAATGCTTTGACAAACATTTAAGACATTTATACTATGTTTGTTTGGTGGGAGGCGCGTTCATTGTATTTATTTTTGTTGTTGTTTTTGTTTTGTTTTTAAAAAAGGAATGTTCTGATATTATTAGTGCTTTTGCATACTATATACATGTATATTCCCAATAAACTAATCTTTACAAAAGAACATGGGTCACATATATTGTTTATGGTTATGGTATGTAAAACACACACTATGTTTCTTTTTGTTGCAATTATTATTATTTGTTTTTTTCCTGTTAATAGAAATGCCTATAAATAAAGTATTCAAAAACACACACATAATATTTTATAAGTAAAATAAATTACTGTCAGCAAATGAGCAAAGATGATGTCATCATTGGTGAGCGGTGAGAAGTTATCTGATTGCAGAAGAGATGTGTTTTACAGTCCTAATACTTCTTACATATCAGAGACGTTTGGCCAAAGCCCCGGAGGTTAATTAACTCCGATAAGAGCAGCAATTTAGCAAAGATCCCGAGCATATGAGATATCTCCTAATCCATCTTCAGCACTATACGGCCGAAACAAATGAGTGCACGTCTAAAAATACACTCCGAACAATCAAGATCTCAAAAATGTTAAAAACATTTAGAAATACAGTCCTCCTGAACGTCTGTCATCACGGTCTCTGGGTCCTTTCCAGAAATCAGCCTAAATTCAGCATCACCTTTCAAAACAAAAATGAGACCCTGGAGCACAAAAACAGTCTTAAGGGTCAATTTTTTTAAATTGAGATTTATACATCATCTAAAATAAATGAATAAATAGCTTTCCATTGATGTATGGTTTGTTAGGATCGGACAATATTTGTAAATCTGGAAGCTGAGGGTGCAAAAAAACTAAATACTGAGCAATACTGAAATTCTTAGCGATGCATATTACTAATCAAAAATGAAGTTTTGATATATTTACGGTAGGAAATTTACAAAAATATCTTCATGGAACATGATCTTAATATCCTAATGATTTTTGGCATAAAAGAAAAATGTAGAATTTTGACTCATACAATGTATTGTTGGCTATTGCTCCAAATATAGCTGTGCTGCTTATGACTGCTTCTGTGCTGCAGGGTCACACATATTTCATCGGTGCTTATACACACGTATTAAAAGCGATCCGTCCCACCATTAAGGCTCCACAGTGTTTATGCTGCGGGAGAAACACAAATATTACAGCAATAAAGCGGAGGAGAGTTTTGTGAGTAGAAGCTGCAGCAGGTGGCAGATCTCCAGAGCTTTAAGTGTGGAGCCAGAAACCTGCTCTCACTGCAGCGCGGCATGATGGGAATCCACGGCATTCGGACCGCGCCGGGATTTTACCGCGTTACAGCTGAGAGAACAATGCAGTGAGGGTCACGCAGAGGTCACGGCAATTCATCACCTGACAGCCGCGAACGAAAGCGGAGTTCACCGACTCTGCAGAAACTCTCAGAAAACTTTCCTCACGTTAGATTTTGCATAAAGAAAATTAAATCTATTTTAGAAACATTTAAAATTAGGATTTAACAAAAACAAATACTTGAATTGTGATGTACATAACATTTTTATACACTACTGTTAATACATATTAAGGACGCATTAAACAAAGTGACAGTAAAGACATTTATAATGTCACAAAAGATCTGTGAATCCTACAAAATAAAATTTTCCACAAAAATATTGTGCAGCACAACTGTTTTCAACATTGATAATAATCAGAAATGTTTGTTGAGCAGTAAATCAGCATATTATTATGATTTCTGAAGATCATGTGACACTGAAGACTGCAGTAATGATGCTGAAAATACAGCTGCGCATCACAGAAATAAATTACAGTTTAACACATATTCACATAGAAATAGTATTTCACATTTTTACTGTATTTTTTATCAAATAAATGCAGCCTTTGTGAACAGGAGAGACCAAATCTTACCCATCACAAACTTTTGAACGGTGGTGTATATGATGCAAGTATTTTTTAATTTAAAAAAGATTTAATTCAAAAAAATAATTTATTAATTTATTAAAAAATAAACAAATCTTCGTATTGAAGTAACAAGAATAATTCTGAATGATAAAAATTACAAAAGTAAAACTTGATGCGTCACAGTCACAAGAACTGAGGAGAAAATAGGCTTCATTTACTTTATTCAGAAAAGAATTTCTCCAAACTCAATTTTATCCATTAGGATATTGAACATATTTTACTCACATTTTATAAAAGCTAAATAAATTCAATACAATTTATAAATCAAATTCAAATAAACCATTACATTTTGATTTAATATTTTTAGAAGTGCTATGATATTAAAAAATTGTTGTGTGTTTATATATATATATATATATATATATATATATATATATATATATATACATACATATATATATATATATATATATATATATATATATATATATATACATACATATATATATATATATATATATACATACATACATACATACATACACACACACACACACACACGCACATTTAATTTTAATTATATTATATTATGTTATATATATGTATATAAAAAACACATAATTTTTTTATATCATAGCTGCACTTCTAAAAATATTAAAATCAAAATATGTGTGTGTAAATAAAATATAATTCAAATTAAATCAATTATAAATAAATATAACAAAATTCAAATAAATACATTCATCTTAATATATTTAACAGTGCAGCTACATATGTGAAAAATGATTTTGATGTCTTTGTTGTTCAGTTGTGTTGTGCCCAGGTGATCTTTACCCAGCGCCTCCGCTTCACTAGTGACCTCTGTTTGTGTGAGGTCATGGGAACGCCATCTCTGTTACTGAGAACTACAGTTCTGCTTCATGTTTCTATGATTCATGACGTCTATTAAAGGCCCAGCGGTGCTGAGAGATGGTCTTAAAGAGCGTTTCACTCCCAGACGTTTGAGCACTAAGGGACCGGGGACAGTTCTGTGCAAAATAAGACACTAAAGAGGCTCTGGCGGCAGGAGGGTCAGATGAATTCATCTTTATCTGAGCTATTATCAGCCCTCAAAGCCACACCGCTGTGAGCGATCAATGACCGCACAGGTGCGCGCCGAAACCTGCTCTATTTATGACGGATTCCCCGTCTGCAAACACCGCAGAGGCGATGCATTCAGCTCAGACGGGACCCCGATAAAACAACGCTTCACCTCAGAAATAATGTGTGCAATCGGGCCGTCTGCAGAAACACCGGAAGCACAGGTCCGCAGAGACGCAGGCGAGCGAGAGCATGAAGCGAGAGACTTCAACAACAGCTAAAGGACTGGAGAGACTTTCACTAGTGCACGTTTACAGGAATTCAGCAAAAAAAAACAAGTAAAATGTTTTACTAATTAAAAAATAATAATATTTTATTATATTAGATTCATTATATTACAAAATAAATATGAAAAATTCATTAATATTAAAAATAATTATTCAATAAAGTGGTCAAAATTAAGATTTTAAATTGATCTGGAGCTAATAAACTCATTTGTGAATTAAATTTAAAGAGAAACTATTTGGTACTGATATACACTACCGTTCAAAAGTTTTGGGGTATACACACACAATCTATATCTATATCTATATCTAGATATAGATCTATATCTATATATCTATAGAGATATATATCTATAGAGATGGATATATTTATTTATTTATTATTATTTTTTTTAATATATTTTATATTTTTGAAATATAAAATAATATATTATTTTATATTTAATTGTATTGTATTAATAATATTATTATTTTTATATTTAATTGACCAGCTGAAAGTTATTCAATTAAATTTGTTTATTTAAATGTAACTAAAATTAATTGATTGCAACCACTTACCTTAAAAAAAAAGTTGTATCTTTTTTTCAGTGTGTATTAAATATATATTTAGATTTAAATAACAAACAAAAGAAATTTAAAGTGATATTAAAAATAAACAATTAAAATAAGTAATTTAAATTTCTATTAATTAATTCTAACCCTATTTCTATTAACCCTGAGAAGAAAAAAAAAGAAAAGAAAAGAAAAGAAAAAAACACAGTTCCTACAAAAATATTGTGCAGCAACTGTTTTGAACATTGATAATAATCAGTAATCAATGTTTGTTGAGCAGTAAATTGGTATATTATAATGATTTCTGAAGATCATGTGACACTGAAGACTGCAGTAATGATGCTGGAAATACAGCTGCACATCACAGAAATAAATTACACTTTAACACATATTCACACAGAAAACAGCTGTTTTAAATTATAATAATATTAATCAATTTTTACTGTATTCTTGATCAAATAAACGCAGCCTTGCTGAGCAAAATAGACTCTTTCAAAAACATTTTTAAAAATCTTACAGTAGTGTAGACTTTAGTTTGTCCGCACGCTGTGCGCTGCTGAGATGATGTTGGACAGAAAACACTTCATTTAGCTGGTTTATGTTTCCAACAAAACTACATTTCCCATCATCCCCTTTGACAGCACCAGAGCAACACAAACAAGCTTTCAACGTCATTCCATACAAAACCACATCCGATAACTTCTCAGCTTGTACAAGTGATAAAACACCCAAAAACACCTAGTTCCAGTCAGACTCGAGGCTCATCCATCCCATGAACCCCGAGGAAGCGCTGGTGTCAGTCTGTCAGAGTAATCTACAGCGAGCAGGACGGTAACCGCACCACAGCGTCCATCTCGACCCCTGCGCGGCCCCCGTTAACCCCGGCCCGCCCCGGCCCGGCCCGTCACGGGACACATGTGGCCCCTGTTGAGCGCTGATATAACGTCCCACCGGGGCCGGCTCACATCTGCAGCTGTTCCTCGAGCTCCTCTGAACGCGTCTGCGACATGCGCCGCTACGTGCCACGGGACGACTTCCAGAATCTATACCACAGCCACGCTTCAGACGTACAGTAAACCAGCGCGCTTTTACAGCCCACACAACCAGGGCACGATGTGCCGCAGGTTTACACGCATATGAGATTACACAGGCCTGGCGTTTGGAGGCTTGAACACCGGAACGCTGCACGAACCAAACGAGCAGCAAACTACATTACATCAGCGCAAGTGAGAAAAACACACAGCGTGACCAGTGCTGGGTAAGTTACTCGAAAAAAGCAATTAATTACTAGTCACTGATTACATCTTCAACAGTGTACTGCACAAATTACTCTCGCCAAAAAGTATTTCATTACTTGTTACGACACTCTTAATAATAAAGGTGCTTCACGATGCCACAAAGAACCTTTAACATCTGAAGAACCGTTCTGCTTCACAAAAGCTTCTTCAGATCATAAAGAGACGGCTGATCAAAGAACGAACACAGTCTAATGACTCACTGAATCTGAATCAGACTCACCGATGTTAACCGGAGGAAACAAATATTCGTTATAAATAATTACGGACTGATTCTTGAATTGCTGAAAAAAGTAGTTTGACAAAATCACTGCCATGATTGCTGATTTAATCCAAGAAAAAGCCTAAAATGACTCATCTTACAAACGACTCACTGAATCAGACTCATCTACGGACTGCCATAAATGTTAAAGCATTCAAATGTGTTCGAAAAGATTCTTATGAATAAATTACTCGTATGAACAGATTCTTGAATCAAAACAGCTGATTTTTCTGAACAGATTCTTAGCCCTAAAAGGGGCGACGTACAAACATGTGTAGGTCTCATTTCTTGGGTTCATGCTGAAAGGGTGTTTGTTGTGAATATTTAGATATATTGACTTTGTTCCTACATTCTTTGTTTAGCTCACGGGCAGCACAGAGGGAAATCTACTCTCGCTCTGATAAACACGGATCAGTTCATATTTACACCTGCTGGAGGAGACTTCAGCATTAGTTTATTAGGTTGACACTGAAATCTGATGAATTAAATGCTTACATATTTTGTAATCTGTCTCTAAATGTTTGTATCTCAGGGGATATAATCACATATATATAGAGACTCTGTGGCTTGTGTTTTAGAAAATCAAATCCAAAACACATATTGTTGGAAAGGTCTGACAGTCAAGGTCCCATATTTGGTGACTGTTTTGTAACAGAAGTGATATTGTGACTGAAGATGATTGATTTGTGACAGAAAACTGCATCAGTGTGTAATCCAGAGGTTATTTTTGGTATAGCAACTAAACAAAATTTTTATGATATCAACTTCAAATTTGGAACGTAACTTGGTTAGACATATGGATTTGATTTATAGCAATTTAAAGTGCAACATATTTTATAAAGTATTTATTTTATATAAAATTAAAAAAAGGTATACTACATTATCTTTACTGCAAACTTCTATAACTTTTTTATAATTCTTTATAAAGAGACCAACCAATGACTCTAATGAACAGATTCTTCAATAAATAAATCAAAATCAGTTACTGACAAAACTACTGCCAGAATTGCTATTTTAATTGAAGAAAACCTCAAATTTCTTATCAAAACAACTGATTTTTATAAACACATTCTGAAAAAAACACACAAAAAAAAACACTGACTCACTGAATCTGAATCAGACTCACTTTCTGACTGGAGCGCAGTAATTGTATTCATTTTAATTCGAGAAAAGAAATATTAAAACAGTTGAGTAAATTATTTTTATGGACCAATTCTTGACAAAATCACTGGAAAAATCGCTATTCTAAAAACCCTAAAATATGTATGAACAAAGGACTGTTATTCCTGAACTGAAATGACTCTCTGAATCAGGTTCATTTACTGACTGGATAACTGCCATTAATGTTACTTTATTTAAAAGAAAAACATTCAAATTTGATTTTAAAAAAAAAAGAATGATTTTTTACGATTCTTATGAACAAATGACTCTTAAAACTGCAGAATTAAACAAAAAAACAATCTGACAAATGACTCTCTGAATCTGAATCACTCTGGTGCAGTGACTGGAAGACTGTCTTTAACGCAATTTTAATTCAAGAAAAACTTGGAATTTGATCAAAACCACTGATTCTCGTGTATGTACGACTCTCATATTGCTCAAAAAGAACTGTTGTTTGAATCACTGCCTTTCTGATGCTTGTCTTGTTTTTCTTATGAATGAGTTATTTTCATGGACTTCTTGAGTTAAAACTAATCAGACTCACTTACTGACTGTATGAATGTCAGAAACAATATTAAAATGAAAGAAAAACATTAAAAGATGATCAAAAATATTGATTTTTATGAACAAATCATACTTAAGGAGCGATTCTTGAAATGGCCAGAAGAACCTGTCTGAAAAAAGACTCACTGAATCACTAAAGCTGACTCACTTGCTTAATGACTGCCATAAATGATATTTTTAACAAATATAAATAATTGACTGATTCATGTGAACAATTGACTCTTATGAACAAGGAGTCATTAGGAGTCAAAAGGAGTTGGTGTTTGAATCAGATGACTCACTGAATCAGAATTAAGACTCACTAACTGATGATCATTTGTATGAACAAATTCGTTTTATGGAGCGATTCCTGAATTGACCAAAAAGACCAGTGTGAAAAAGACTCACTGAATCATTCAATCTGACTCACTTTCATGATGACTGCCATAAATATTATTATATTTAAAGAAAAAAACAACATATCGGTTTAGTTTAAGTTATGAGTTATGAGAATGGATTGTGTTTGAGGAATATATTTCAGAGCTTATACCAACGTTAAATTTGATTAAGACGATCATACATTTGGCTCCACGTTGTTTGGAAAGTTTCAGTGACTAACGTCAAACTTTGAATCACTCACAACAAGCCCAGTGAAATACCCACAATCCCCTGGGAATTATGGGTTTGCAGAAAGGCCATGAACATACTGAGGTATGCAAACACAGAATGCGGCAGAACGAGACTCTTCACACGTTCACTAAACGCCAGGAGAAATCGAGCTTAATAAGACGAAAGGATCTGCATCCGGCGACTCACCCGTCATTGGAGCAGGTCAGGAACTCCTCTTTAATTTTGGGATGCCAGCAGCCATCGTTCAGCATCGCTGTGTGACCCTACAACACCAGACGACAGATTAACATCATAATCAGGATGCAAAGCGCAAATAAAGCAACATTCAATTTGAATCATACTCAAAAATAAATCTAAATAAAAAATAGGAATAAAATTAAACCATATAAATAAATAAATATACAAACACGCACATACATACTAAGTAAAATACCGATAAATAATTTAAATAATACTTATAAATAAAATTTAAATCTGAATGAAATTCCAATAGATAATTTGAATCATTAACAAATAAATAAAATATAAATATAATTACAATAAATCATTTGAATCATATTAACACATCTGGATACAATTCCAAATTCCATGTTAATAAATAAATAAATAAAAATAAAATCTGAATTAAAAATGTAATGAATAATTTGGATCATATTAATACATAAACAAAAATAATATGTGAATAATTAAATTATATTAATAATTTGAATTATAATTTAAATTATATTAAAAAAAAAATTAAAAATCTGGATAAAATTCCAAAAGTCTGAGTCAAATCAATAAATAATTAAATACTAGAAAAATAATTAAATAATTTGAAATGTTAATACATACATAAAAATAATATCCAAATAAAATTACAATAAATAATTGAATCATAAATAAATAAATACATACATAATAGAAAGATAATAAATAATTTGAATCATGTTAATAAATAAATAAAAATAACATTTGCACAATTCCAATGAATAATTTGAATCATATTAATACATACATAAAAATAATATCTAAATAAAATTCCAATAAATAATTGAATGATATAAATAAATAAACAAATAAAAATCTGAATAAAATTCCAATAAATAATTTGAATAAACGTCAGCGTGTCAGCAAAGCTGATTATAAAATATAATAATTTTTTTTAGTCTTACTATGGATGATTAATCAACGTAAATTATCAAAAACATGGTACTTTCGAATTATTTCTATCTTTCTTACTAAACACCACTACTAATAAATATCAGCCTAACATGAATAAAACGATGTTCTGTCCTGCAGAAGAAAACGTGTTTCCAATGTTGACTTTAAAGTGTTAATTTAGACACAGGAAATGAGTCCAATCCAAGAACAGGAAATGCATCAGAACGCTTTATAAAGTCATTCTGAGAGAATAAATAAAGCTGTCAGTGATTGTCTGTAATGATGAGCACATGCTGCATTGTTTAAAGTGCATTATTAAAGCGTGCCATTCATTTGCCGCATCACAACAAATATGTTCAGAATACTTTATAGCAGCGTTTGTTCATTTGACCTTCACGACACCCAAAGACACACTCTGGCCTCATGGGATACAAAACACAAACCAGAGCAGATATCTGCTCCATCCTCACGTGGTTTGACTCAGAAATGCATTGTTAGGACGGATCACGCATCACAACTGCTTCCTGTCAGTCAGTGACTAAACAGGAAACAAAAGATGGTTTGTTTGGAGCTACTGACCACAGACACAATATGACTGACCGCTAATAACACCCACAAAAACTATTAAATATTGTTTTTGTTAAATGAAATAAAATATAAAACTAAAAACTTTAAAATAAGTACTAAAGTTGAAGTACTAAAATTATTTTTTAATTATTTTTTATATTAAAATTATTATTTTAGCTTAATTATTTATTTTTTGTGCTCTTGTTCTTTTTATTAGTTTTTAATAATTATGATTTTTTTAAAATAGGTTTTTGAAAGAGTCTTTTCTTCTCACCAAGGCTGCATTTATTTGATCAAAAATACACTGAAAATTGTGAAATATTATTACAATTTAAAATAACTGTTTTCTATGTGAATATATTTTAAAATATAATTTATTCCTGTGATGCAAATCTGAATTACTATCATTAGCGCTCAATTATTAATAACTGTTATTATTATAATCAATGTTGAAAACAGTTTTTTGAGGAAACTGATACATTTTATTTTTCAGGATTCACAGATGAATAGAAAGTTCAAAAGAACAGCATTTATTAAATCTTTTGCCACATTATAAATGTCTTTACTGTGACTTTTGATCCATTTAATGTGTCCTTAATGAGTAGAAATATTAATTACTTTTGTTTTTCAACTAAATATTACTTACCTCAATGCATCTCAGTTTCAACAAAAATATGGTGCAGCACAACGGTTTTCAACATTGATAATAATAATAATAATAAATGTTTCTTGAGCAGCAAATCAGAATATTATTATGATTTCTGAAGATCATGTGACACTGAAGACTGGAGTAATGATGCTGAGAATTCAGCTTTAAATCACAGAAATAAATTACATTTTGTGAACAGATTAACACAGAAAACCATTATTTTAAATTGCAATAATATTTAACAATTTTTTATGTGTTTTTGATTAAATAAATGCAGCCGTGGTGAGCAGAAGAGAGCAGAAAGTTCCCGCCCCTCCAATAAAAAAAAAACACAATTTCTAAAAAATAAACTAAAATGAAATAGTTATATTTATACATACTACAATAGTATACAAGTGTGTCTGCAGTGTACGCCAAGTGTGCTCACATGTGGAAGTAATAACTATGATAATAAAACACTGCATTCAAGTATGTCTGTTATGGACGTCCAGTTGGCATCTTTCAACAGCAAAACAAGACATTGACAATGATTGAAGAAAACAATATTTATGTCTGAGGCTGAAATGCTCTCGCAAGGGTCCATAACGAACCCAAAGAGGAGAGAAAAGCTAATTCCAATCAAAGCCAGTGGAAGCGGTTTGTCACACTACATTAGTGACGCGAGCATCGGTCATCCACTGATTACAGAGGGACAGCGTGTCTGTGGACGGGCCGAAGGACCAGGTGCAATATTCAGTGTGTGCTGGCCTCTCTGATGTAGTTCATGTACACCTCATTACGCCTCAGTCAACAAACAGCGTCCAGATGCAGCAAACAAACAGAGCGTGAGAACTGAGAAACTCTCCGAGCATGTGAACAAGCAGAGCACATACTGAGCCAAAACACATCTATAAGACGCATAACGCTTTGTCTCTTTCTGACCCTTATAATAAAAGGGATCGTTCACTCAAAATGAAAATTTGCTGGTAAAATGCAAGTCAATGGCACAAAACGAATCCCCGTGGCTCCTGACGACGAGGTCTTATGAAGCGAAACGATCGGTCTGTGCAAGAAACTCAACATTATTACCTGTAATCCAGAGCCTCAGGTTCACCAACGAATCATTCTTTTGAATCAGTTCTTTTTGGTGGGACGTAACGATATCAAAATCTCACAATATGATAATATTGCGATATGAAGTCCATGATACGATATTAATTACGATAAAAATAAAGACAAATGAAGAATCTGGAAGAAAAAGAACATTTTGTACATTTTAAAAGTTAAATTATTCTGTTTAATGCGCTTTGAGAGAGCTTCACCCTGTGTTCTTAACTAATAAGACTTGAGCCAGAAAAAACTTAAAGTGGAATCGACCCTATTTTATTTGTGATATACTGTCTCAGTCTAAATTACACTCACACTGGTGTTTAAGGAAGACAAACTAATTAGAATAGAATAATAATAATAATAACAGTAATAGCCATATACTGTAAAACACCTGCACTGTAAAATAAATGAAAATGAACAGGTGTATTAAGACTGCATTTAAGCCGCTCGCTGTCAGTAATTCATATTCTGCACTTGAAGCTTTTATTTTGAAGGAAACTCCAGCTTCAGTGAAAACAGCCACAAAAACACAAACACGTCTCGCTACAAATCTAGAGAAACGCTGTGATCATCTGCAGCTGAAATAAAGCAAACGCGCGGAAAACGCGGAAAACACCGGATCAGCATCATTGGATGGAAACGGTGCTTTATTCGCAAATGTTTTACGCGATAATCCAGTTTTGTGCATACGTTAAATTTGCACCTTTGGATGGAAACATAGCTACTGAAACAGTTCGAGTCGGACTGAAGAGCGATGAGCCGCTGATATGAGCAGGAGTGAACCCAACACTTCAATAAAGAGGTGAAATCAACGTTTTAATGCTTTCTCATGGTTTATGTAAAAATGTGATCCGATGAGTTTATTCACATCATTATTGGGTGCTTCCCAATAATATAATTGCGAATACATTACATCATCGAGCGATCATGTAAACAAACTGTTGAATTGTTTATTTGAACCAGTTCACTGAAGTAAGAATCGGTTCACAGAAAAGAATCGTATTTCTCTGTTTGCCTGAGGCTCTGGATCACAGGTAATAACGCTGTAAATAAGGTTCAGTTTCTTGCACAGACTGATTGTTTTGCTTCAGAAGACCTCAATATGAAGAGTTTATTTGCAAAAACAGATTGCAAAAACTCAATTTTTGTACATTTTCATAAATCAGGTTTTTATTATTGTGCATTCCAAAGTAATATCAAACAAAGTGCAGTTGGGTTGTTTTGATTAAGTAATAATAAAAAAAACAGTGATTAAGTAAAAAAAAAAACAGGTAACTTAAAAAATTAAAGTTCACTGAAAGTATGTTTTTTTTAATAAATAAATAATTATATATATATATATGTTACCCACACCCACTTATAAAGTTTATTTTTAGAGAAAGCAGATGACTCCAACAGTCGTTTTTTGGCAAAAGTCCACATTTCATGTTTCAGAGGTGAACAAAACCAAGTAACTGCTTTGTGATTGCTAAAATAGCGTAACTTGGGGTTCTAATCTGCACAACTCAGCTAGCGCATCTTTTCAAAGTGACTAGCAGCCTTGTCACCTGACCTGAATACTGCGCTCTGATTCGCTAAAACTGACTTATCGTGTTCTGCTCGCAAACAAGGGCGCTTATCGGTTTCTGCAGTAAAACATGAACTCACGACGCCTTGGAAGCGGACAATACCGGCTTTTGTGACAAAACGTGTTTAGGGTTCAGATCGTGTTATATGTAGGGTTGGGTATTGTTTGAATTTTAGCGATTCCTAGTTTCAAATTCAATAAGATAAAAAAAAAATCCAATGAAGTCAAACATTCAGATGTCAAACATTTATTCAGTGTCTTTATACAAAGCCTTCTGTTGCAGCTGAATAACGAGCAAAAATCAGCAGCCTACAGAACACTTAGACCTACTAGAGGAACTTCTGCCTATGCTTCTAACAAAAATACCACAGCAAACAACTAGACTTGTATACATCTCAAATATTAAAGTGTTAAAGACAAGTAAACAGTCTGTAATAAAACAGGAACAAACAAATCAATTAGTAATAGCAGAAATAAATACAACCGAACTAAATTTCAGGCACAGAAACTGTACTTAAATGTTTAAAAACATTGCATAGTTTTCTTTTCATAAATGAATATAGATTATAGATATTCAGTCAAGATCAGTGAATGATTTTCTTTTGTTGTTTGATTAACATTAATAACAGGCAGTGTGTTTATTAGGCTGCTGTCTCTTTAATACCGAACGCATGCAGATCTAAAAATACTGTACATGTGTGCTTTCTTTCTCATCTGTTTATGTTCACATAAGACAAAAACGGCTGTGTTTATGATGATACACTGATGCAGTTTTCTGCACACTGGGAGATAAATATGAAAGAAGTCAGTTCCGGCTCGGAAAAAACTTTTCTGCAGAGAAATGCACGCAAACAAGGTGCAAGTTCTTTCTGTTCCTGCACTTAAATCGTTTTAAAGCACATTAAAATGCGAAGGCAGGAATCAAAATGCACGTGTCTTATCAAATACCTGGTTCTTGGAAATTTGGAACTGGTTCTAAAACAGAACCGGTTTTCCGTACCCAACCCTAGCTATACGTGGAGAAAAACACAGCAGTCAGTGGTGGTTTATCGGTTTTTGCCAATGAACTCTTCATATGTTGTTAAGAGCCATGGATATTAATTTTGTGTTTAATCATATGCTTTTTTGACTCACAAAGTGCCGGCAGCCATTGACTTACATTTTAGGTTTCAGCTAAAAGTCACTGTTCTACCTGAGAAAAAAGAAGTCATCTTGGATCGAGGGTGAGTAAATGAACAGCAATTTACATTTTTGGGTGAACTATCCCTTTAAGATTTCTATATGCAAATGAGTCTTTAAAGTTACCTTGGTATTGGCCATGTCCACAATATACTGATCTCCTTTGATGCATTCGAGGACCTGGAATCCGTCACGGTCCAGAACTTTGGCCTGCGAGTTTCCGGCCACCACCAGAATAACGTCCCCGGTGATGCTGTACTGCAGAGACCTGATCTGATGACTGCAACACACACACACACACACACACACACACACACCCCAAAATAAGAATAAATAAAAAAAATTCTAATTTCAAAAAAATAAGGTCAAATATATTAATGGTCACTTTAATGCAATTACTTTTTATTTAAATAAATTATAAGCTGCACTACAAACACTACCATGATGCATAAATACAATCTAAATAATATCTCAGTATTTTTGCATTACAGCAATAGAGAGAGCGTGCTTCACTGTCATTAAAACCACAAAAGCAAAAAGTATTAAAGGTCATAAAAAGTCTGAAGTCTCTTTGTTCTGGTGTGTAATGTGACCCAGCCGTGTTCATACGCTGTGCTAATACAGTACAAGCACAAGATAACAGCGCAATCTGTGCAAACGGAGTCCAGTTGGAAGCGATTCATCGTCTCTGCGCTGTTTGAGAGTGAATTGAGCACAATTAGGGTCAGATTGAGCGCCGCGGTCCTGGAGAGGCTGTAAACGGTGTCAATGACTCTGTGAGAGCGCAGAGAAGAAGAAAACACGGCCATCAGAGGCAGAGGTCTGCTGTAAATTCCTGTTCCCCTCTGCGGGTCAGCGGCTTTATGGGCTCCACATGGGCCGCGTGTTTGCTTTGGCCGCTCTGTTTGCCGTCTGCTGGTAAAAAGATGCCACCGTACCTGGGCTGATGAACTCGTTAATGTGCCGTGGCGCTTTAGTAAATCGCACTCGGGCTCAGTCCATTAGAGTTCAACATCTCCAGACAATTGGGTTCCACTTTTAGGAGGATTTCAAGAGACAAGAACAAAAATACCCAGCATCTGGCTGCGTTTAGCTGATCTGAGCGGAGATCGAGGGCCTGTTTAAAAATAGGCTTTGTAGGGAAAATGTGATTGCGATTTTATTTTTGCAATAAATTAACGGGAGTAAAATGTGCTTAATTGTAAATTAATAACTAGAAAATGTCAAATGCAAAAAAAATACAAATCGCAAAAATAGGATTCATTTTCTACATGTAAAATATAGTTTTATTATTTTATTATCATTAGATTTTCATGACTGTAAAACATTATAAATGCTACATGTGTTTATCTACATAAGCATAAGATAAATGTATCAAATATTACCATAATGTTTATTTTTTTACATACAATTTAAATAATTTTGATAATATTATATTGTAATATATGTTTCTGCATGGGAATTTGAGAATGAAATGTAACTTTCTGCATGTAAAATCTAAGTCAAAATGTCAAACATTCAGATATCAAACGTATTTATTTTGTGTCTCTTTTACAACATTAAATTGCAGCTGAACACCATGAACAAAAACCAACCGGCTGCGTAAAAACTAAGAGCTGTTTGTGTGCAAAATAGAGCGGCACGAATCTGAATAAATTTAAATTTAAAAAATTATAATAATAATTTTAATGGAGGTTGTAGTTCTCTCACAATTCTGAAGAAAAATTTTTAGACAACTAAACAAAATCTCATAGAATTTCTGAATGGAATGATTCAGTGACTCATTACTGGATGAATCAGTGTTTTTGAATGAATCTCTTGAATGAATGATTCAAAGACAAATACATTTTTAACAGCCGCTTTTCACCAGCTAAAAATAAAAGATGCACACACAGGAATTGATTGGTGGAATTTTACAACAAGTATCCGATTCTGGAACTGATTTTCGCTTCCCGAGCCTAGAAACGGCCCGCGTCTGTCTGCGTTTGTCTGATTCGGCTGGAGACGGAGACGGAGGCGTAACGCAGGACACTCACCAATCACACGGCTCCAGGGATCGGAAGGCACGCAGCGCCGCGTCCATCCCGGCGAAATCCCAAAACTTCACGTCGTAGTCGTAGCCTCCGGTGACCAGACGAGCGCCGGACGGATCCAGAGCCAAAGCTGACACCTGAACAAGCAGAGAGCTTCATCACACGCTCACATTCATTCACAAACAGCTGTATTATCCAGAACAACATTTGGACCGAATTGAGCTGAATAATGACATTATTATCTTCTGTGCAGCTGCTTTGAAAATTGATCTGGAACTATTTTTGAATTTGAATTCGTTTTAAATGATTAATTATGCAACACTGACAAACATTTGAAACTATATAAAATCTAGAAAATGTATATATAAATATATAATGTAACAAAATTGTAAATAAAATATTAATTCATAATATAATAAATAATTAATATTGCTACGAATAATAATAATAATAACAATGACGTGCTTAAATATCAAGAAAGTAATGTCAAATGTAAATAATTTGTATTGTATGTGACTTTTGGACAGTATATATATATATATATATATAATGACTATGTAATTATTTCATTTTTTTTTAATAAATATTGTAATTATTATATTCTATAAAATATATGAGAACTAAAGAGAAATTTCATATATAAATAATATATTAGAATATTAATACCCATTAATCCAAAATTAATGATTCACAATATAAATAATATATTAATGTGAAGACAATATAAATAATATATTAATTATATATATATATATATATAATATCATATTGAAAATGTATAAATATATAATCTAATATTACAATACTAATATTTATTAATTAGTAATAACATAATATACAATAATCAATATATAAAAAATAAAATAGTAAATAAAAATAAATATTTAAAAATTAATTTTTAAAATTATAAAATATTTTTACAAATAATATTTAAAATATTTTTTTATATTTACTTAAATATTTAAATGTAGTGGTAAATGTTATAAATAATATTGCAAATATTATCAAATATATTTACAAATATTGTAAACAGATGTGACTGGACTTAGGGAGGAAGTCTTGAGCTCTAACAGTTGTTTTCCAAACCGAAGAGAAGGAAAAGCTCGTTCAGAAATGAAACGGGTCACTTGTGATTTTCCTGCACTGGAGGAAACACAGAGCTCACGAGCGGCTCAGATGATGTAATCCTGACACTTACGCTTTTAGAGCCGTGCTGGAGCGTGATCTCATGAGTGTCTGGGATCTTCTTCACTGGATTCTGTCCCAGAAACACAAACACAAACATCTTCAGTGACTCTGGTGAGGTTTCATTTCAGTATCAGACGAAGGGAAGGTTGTTCACGGCAGGACAGCTCTCATTTAATGCAATAACACGCTGCCAAAACGTCAGCGCGGCTCTTCTCCAATCAGACGCACGCAGGGCGTCAGCTGACCACGCCACACCTGGGCCTGATGGGATACATTCAGCCGAGCGGCCCAACGCCATACACATCTATCAAAGCAGCCCACGGCGGCCCTCAAACACCACAGGCCTGAGAAAACAGAGACGCCTGCACACCGTCACAGAGACCACCACATTTACAACACACACACACACACACACACACACAAGACATACACATACACAATCACACACACACACACACAAAAAAATCACACAGACATACACACTCACTCACTCACTCACTCACACACACACACACACACACACACAAGACATACACATACACAATCACACACACACACACACACACAAAATCACACAGACATACACACTCACTCACTCACTCACTCACTCACACACACACACACACACAATCACACATACACACACAAAATCACACACACACACACTCAGACACACACGCGCACACACAGACACACACTCACTCACACGTGCACACACACACACACACACACACACGCACACTCAGACACACACGCGCACACACACACACACACGCGCGCACACACACACACACACACACACACACGCACGCACACTCAGACACACACGCGCACACACAGACACACACGTGCGCACACACACACACACACACACACACACACACACACGCACACTCAGACACACACGCGCACACACAGACACACACGTGCGCACACACACACACACACACACACACACGCACACTCAGACACACACGCGCACACACAGACACACACGCGCACACACACACACACACACACACACACGCACACTCAGACACACACGCGCACACACAGACACACACGCGCACACACACACACACACACACACACACACGCACACTCAGACACACACGCGCACACACAGACACACACGTGCACACACACACACACACACACACACATATATTTTGAAAGTATTATATTGTCATTTTTTTAAAATACTTTTTTACATTCAATTAACGGAAACTTGGTGATTAAATGTGCCTTACTATAATAATAATGCCAAAATTAAAAAAAAGTGAATGGTTTAAAAAAAAAAATAGCATTAAGTTTTTTAATGTAAAATAAACAAATTATTTGTATTATAATTTATTATAAAGTAATTTTTATTCTTGTTAGATTTCCATTAATATAAACATTCATTATAAATTTTACACACAGATGGTTGCATAAGCATAAAGACATCAAATATTACCATAATGTTATTGTTTATTTGTTTTACAAAATTTAAGTAATATATGCAATATATATATTTATTTTAACATATACCTTTTTAATGTTATATCTAATATTATTCACTTCAGAATATGTTTGCATCAAATAAGTGAGAATATTATATAGTATTTTTTATTTTATTTTAAATGTAATCTGACCCACACACATTCATCAGAGGTTTCAAACTAAAGAGCAGAGCGTCTCTAAAGCCATCAACACGTGTCTGAGGGAATATGACAGCATATGAAGCTCTTCTGAAGTCTAAGAAATCTTTCGTGTTTGTAGTGATGCCTAATGGCAGTGTGTCCCTCTAGTGGCGTCAGTGACATATTACACACACACACACACACACACACACACACACACACACACACACACACACACACACACCACAGCGCTCTCGCTCTGAGACAGATAAATCTCTTCACATTATAATGTTTGAAGTCAGAACGTCACTGGAAACATGTAAAATAACTGCTTTTGAAAGTCTTTTGGATAAAAGCATCTGCTAAACGCAGAAATGTAAACATTCAAAGGTCAAAAGGTTGACAGAAAAACTATTTCATTTCCATAACATAAAACATCATTAAATCAATGGCACTGCAAAAATGGTTTTAAAAATAGGCTTTATATGTAAAATGTCATTTTTAAATTTTATATTCTAGTGCATTATATTTTCATTGGAAACATTAATTATAAATACTGTGTTCATCTACATCAGCATAAATTAAATGCATCAAATATTACCATATTTTTACAATACAATTTATATCATATATTTAATATATATTTGTAATTGAATTTGCATTAAATATATTATACATTAAATAATGACAAAAGGCAAAAAAAAAAAAAACAGGATTACTTTTCTTAAATATATTTCACTATATAGCTATTTTTATTTTCATGAGATTTCCATTACTGTAAACATTAATTAAATTAAAGGCATTAAATTGTATAATGTTTATTTTTTACAATACAATTTAAATAATAAATAATAAATCTAATGTACATTTTAATATTTTTTTTTATTATTGCATTAAATTAATGGGAATTTAGGGATAAAATGTGCTTATTTATAATTAACAAAGACAAAAAAAAATCTAAAAAAAAAAAGGATAATTTTTTTAATGTAAAATATATTTCTTTACTATATAGTTATTTTTATTATTTCATTACCATAAAACATTAACAAGCAAAAACATGTTTTTGTTTATCTACATCAGCATAAAGTCATCAAATATTACCATGTTTATTTTTTACAATACAACTGCAACTATATAACTAACATACACACACACACACACACACACACACACACACACACACACACACACACACACACACACACACACACACACACACACACACACACACACACACACACACACACACACACTCACAGTATAACAGAGATGAAAACAGATAAACATGTTATTTCATGTTGAATGTAAACATTAGTAAATAGGTAAACAGATGTGATCTGCTGTTGTAAATATGTTTTATGGGAATGAAAGATGAAAATACACTCACGTCGTCGTCATCATCATCATCATCATCGTCATCATCATCATCATCGTCATCGTCATCATCAGCAGTGCTGTGTTTGTATCCGGGCGGCAGCGGTGGCCCGATCACGTCATTATCATCATCTTCATCATCATCATCTTCATCATCATCGCCCTCCTCCGTCTGAGCGCCGAGCGCAGGAGGAAGTGGAGGACCGATGACACGGTTCTGCTTCCTGTTCACACAAACACAGTCGATGGTTCTTAAGAACTGGTATGAAAAGGTGTTGATCATCTTTGTGATGCACGAGATCCACGAGGGAATGTGTTACTGTGATTCCATGTTTAAACACAATTTCCCAGGAATCTCTCCCGATGTTATGGTGTTGTTCACTCAATGAAATCTCATCATCATTTGAAGCGATTGTTAAAAAATGAGCAGAATTTCTGGTTGAAGACCAGTGTATTTATGACCCGAAATGTAGTAATAAAATTATAAGAAATTCGTTTTTTAATTTTTGACCAAAACAAGCAAGTCTAAAAGGCGCACTTTTTTTTTTAGAATAGAGAGTGGCAGGTTTAATAGTTTGTACTTGCAGTAAGAAAGCTGCTGAAGCTGACGCTGACGCTGACGTGGACGGCGTGTCCCTCTGCGAGCCGCTGCTGGCCTCCGCTCCGTGTTTCAGACGCTCCTCTGCGGCAGTAAAACTCAGAGTCAACAGCATGCTTCACACTCACAGCGCCTCCGTCTACAGCTGAAGCCACCGAGTAATGACCTGCCACGCGCTGGCTCCTCTCGATGGCCGTCCTCCTCGTCTGCTCAAACATGGCCTCCAGGTCAAAGGTCCGAGCCTTCTTCCCTGAGCACGAAACAAACGGCACGCAGACTGAGCATGTGACACTGAACCCAGAGAGAGAGAGAGAGAGAGAGAGAGAGCTCCAGAAACACTCACCGAACCCCGAGAAGCCCATGACAGACGAGATATCTGCATCTCTGCCGCAGTCTCCTGCGATCAGAGCAAACATCACCATCACCATCATCATCACCATCATCATCATCATCATCATCATCATCATCATCATCATCACTGCCTTCAAACGATCCCTCGCATACAGAACACAAGCTTTCATATGTGTGTGTGTGTGTACTGTGTATATATAAAGACACACACATACTGTATATATATATATATATATATATAAACACATTTTTCTTAAATATATACATGCATGTGTGTGTGTTTATATATACATAATAAATATACACTGTACACACATATATTATGTAAACAAAAACTTATTTTGGATGCGATGAATCACATTTAATCATTTGATAGCACTACTTTACAAACAATTAATAATGTATTATTGGTAGTAAAAATAATAAAAACAAATCATGAAAAATAATATTAAAATAATATTAAAAATTAGAATTTAATTTTCAAAATATCTGCTATTGAAATTATTACAGATTTTCTGTTGTTATTTTAATTAATATTATTATTACATAAACAATGAATAATAATAAAACAATAAATAAAATTATATTCTAAAAGGAAAATTAAGTTTGATTTTCAAAATTTCTGCTATAGCTATTATTACAGAATTTCTGTTGTTGTTATTATAGAATTACTACCTTCTCAAAAAGAACAATTAATAATGTGTGGGTGTCTGTTAAAATCAATAAATAAATTACTAAAAAATAATATTCTAAAGGGAAAATTGGAGTTCAGTTTTTAAGCTGTAAGTCAAAAATGTATAAATACAATTATTATTATTATTCTAGAGGGAAAATTTGAGTTAGATTTTTTAAATTTCTATTTCTATGATTCTATTATAGAATTATTAACTTTACAAAAGGTAGCGTATATTTATTTATTTATTTTTTAACAATGACTAATGTAAGAATCACAGTCAAATTTCAATAAAATAGAAAATAACAATAATAATCATCATCAAAAGGGAAATTTCTATTATTACCTTACATTATAAAACCGAATATGGTGTGCGAGTAATACATTAAAAAACACATGAAATATATTTTCTTTATTGAATGATGGATAATGTGTAGATGGTAGATAAAATATTAATAAAATAAAAATGTTTAGAAAAAAATTAATCTAGAGGCAAAACAAGCTTAACTGTAGAACTCATATATTATTCTATTCTAACTTCTATTATTACTTTCACAAAAGCTACTGAGGTGCTACAGTGAAGGTAATACTACGGTACACAGCTTTATTTCCAACATTACCACAACCACAGCACTTATATAATATATAATATATCCAGGCTATAATAATACTGCCGTATTATACAGTATCCGGGGCACTTTAACGAATACCATAGTATTACCACAGTACTACCGCTACCATGGTACACCGAATTACGAAGGTGGTTTTTCTTGTTTGTTTTGGAGTGTATTTTCACTTATAAAGCAGAAGGGCTCCTGAAAGCCAAAAACACGAGGCAGAACACAGAAATCAGACTCTGAGGGCTCCGATACTCTGCTTATTACTGAAGAATCACGTGCGATTATTATTAATATACCAGCCGCGGCGACTGTAACTGACTTCATTAAACCACCGACGCTTTCAGAAACACACTGTCCTGCAGCCTGACCGCACTGCCCTCAGCTACACGACACAAACACCTCAGAAATAATAAAATAACCTCAGAAACTCACCAGCATCGCTCCCGCGATCAGCCATGACAATAACACCACACACTTCCGGGACGTCAAAATAAAAGTCTCTCCTGAATCCCGGTTCAACGACGTCATCGCGACCTACAATAACCTCCGTTACTTTCTATTATTTTTTATTTTTTGAGAAGTGTTGAGTGGATTTGATGTAATGATATACTTCAGGGATCATGGATTTGAAAAAAGATAAAGCTTATTTCATACAATTGTTCATTTTAATGGGAAAGTGTCATATTCATAACATGAAGTGGTCCAAACCAAACTTTTTTCATTTTATAAACATTTTATGAAGCTGTACTGTAAAGTCCTGTGTGACTGCACAAGTAAAAAGGCTATTAGAACTCATTATATTGTAAGCAGGTATGCTATTGCATAAAGTGACGGCCCACATTTATTTATCTATTTATATATAATAGATTTATTATCTATTATATTTCATTATATTAATGTTGTTCATCTTTTTCTATTTTTCTTTAACGTCTGAATGTTTCTCGTTGTATTGTTCTGATGTGTGACATAATAAAAAAAAATGACAAATTCTCTTACCAAACAAAAGTTGTTATTGTGTGTTTACTCATACACAATAATAATTAATAATTATATTAGAAATAAATAAACATAACTATTAAAAAAACCCAAAATCAATCATGCTATTTATGAATCGTATAATATAAATACACAACTGTACTAAAACTAATCTGAAGACAAAATGCTTTCATTATTATCAAAAAATAGCTCATTTTTCTTACAGAAATTATACTTTGTTCAAGCTGATGATGTTCGGAGCTCATATTTAATGCGTTGTTGATGATCTCGTCATTTAAAAACGGGAGACATGAGATCCTCAGTTTGTGGCAGATTTCATGAAAGGATTTTCAGTAAACAATTCTTAGAAACGCTAAATGAGACGATAAAGACATCTGAAATGAATCCAGCACCACACGCACCTGCCAGAGATCTGTTTATTCTGCTCAAGACACACACACACACACACACACACACACACACACACACACACACACACACACACACACACACACAGCAGCTGCAGCACATCTGGACGCTCGCTCACGGCTGCTCGGCCACGAGCCTCTCGATGGCGGCCCAGTCCAGTTTGCTCAGGACACTGCCGGAGCTTTGAGAAACAGCGTCCAGGTCCAGGTCCCGCAGGAGATCCGCATCGGTCCACTCCGCGTCCAGCTCCTCACAGCCCTGGACAAGACATGCCAACACCTTCTACAATCAACCAAAACCACTGCATATTTATCTGTTATCATTTACAACTTTGAAGGGACTTGACAGCACTAGACAACATTCTAAACATTTACATAGAAATACATTTTACTTTATTTATTTATTCCTTAAATGCTACATTTCTTTTTATATTATATAGAGAAATAAATAAATGGTGCATTATTTAGTTTTCATTTCTAGATAAAATTATGTAAAATACATGTAAGCTCAAGTAAAAAAAAAAAGGGTAATTTATATATATATATATATATATATATATATATATATATATATATATATATATTAGTGCTGTCAAACAATTAATCACATTCAAAATAAAAGTATTTGTTTACATAATATATGTGTATACTGTGTATATTTATTATGTATATATGAATACACACACATGCATGTATATATTTCAGAAAAATATGTTATGTTTATATATTAAATATATTTATAAATAATATAAATTATATGAATATACATATAAATACATGTAAATATTTTGAAAATATATACTGTATGTGTGTCTTTAAATATACACAGTACACAGACATATATTATGTAAACAAATACATTTATTTTGGATGCGATTAATTGCAATTAATCGTTTGACAGCATTAATTTATATTTTATATTGACTTGACCCTCTAACACTTGCACTCTTTGTTTGTTTTCTAACTGCTGCTTTCTTTCAAAATAAAAGGCATCTAACACTAGCTTTCTCTATAGTTTTTATATTCTGTCTACTTGTTTTCTTTTTGTTATATATATATATATATATATATACACGTACGTGTGTGTGTGTGTGTGTGTGTGTGTGTGTGTGTGTGTGTGTGTGTGTGTGTGTGTGTGTGTGTGTGTGTGTGTGTCTGTGTGTGTGTGTGTGTGTCTGTGTGTGTGTGTGTGTGTGTGTGTGTGTGTGTGTGTGTGTGTGTGTGTGTGTGTGTGTGTGTACTTGTTTTTCTATTCAGGTGGGGACTTGAACCAGCATACACACAGACTCAAGCTGAACAACAGTTGAGGCTATCTGAAGCTGATTTTCAGGAATGGTGTGTTTGAGAAGAACGAGTTTAACGAGAGCTGGAGCACTATACCGCATCATCACTCAAACAGACCACGTTACCCTGAAGAGGACCGTTTTCTGTGTTTATCATCGCGACATCTGACGGGTTTACGCACATCTATATATACAAAGCAATTTCATAGTACTAGATAACATACACAATATTTATATAGAAATAAAGGGTGCATTATTTATTTATTTTAACTTAAACACTACATTAATATTAAATGATATGAAATAGTTCAATATTCATTTCTATATAAAATAATAAAATATTAGAAAAAAATCATATTATTTAAAATTAATGTAGGGTTTAGCTAAAAAAATTAGTAATTTAATTCATATATATATATATATATATGAATTATAATATGTATATTATTAATCATTATATAATTATTAATTATAATTAATAATTATTAATAAATATAATCATTAATAATGCATTTTCTAGTTGCTTATAAAGAGGTTTTTTTTTTTTCATATACTGTAGAAAGTGGCAAAAAAGTAACAAACTTTGTATCGTTCTGATTAAGTAAAACTTGTAGCAAACGTGTAGTAAACTGTGAGAAGAGCAGCAGAGGGTCGAGAGTCTCACCGGTCTGACGTCCAGCTCCTCTTCCTCTGGACTCACCGCGTCTCTCTCACGCGTGCCGTCTTTCTCCTTCACTGCGTCCGTCCTCCCTGCACAACAACAAACAGCTCGACATACGGAGGAACTATACCTGTTATCTTGTTTATTGTGTACACATTATTTTTCTAGTTTGTATTAATATTTTGCTTTTATTCTAAAATTATATATTTATTTTATTTTTTAAATGATTTCAATAATTGTTAGCTTTTCACGAACACAGTTTTGGAAATTCTTGGCAAGTAAATAATGCTTTGGTAACAGTTTCTGTAACTCTTTTTACAAAGTGCAATAAAAATAGATCTATCTATCTATCCATTTATCCATCATTGTCATGTTTATTTTATGTGTGTGTATGTGTGTGTGTGCGTGTGCGTGTGTGTGTGTGTGTGTGTGTGTGTGTGTGTGTGTGTGTGTGTGTAAGCACACTCAGACTCAGTAATAAATCTCATTCTGATTCTGAAATTTCTACAAAAACACGTCCAAACTGTCCGTACTCTGATGAAGGGTCTTCGGGTCGGACAGCATCCCGCGGCGAGTAACCTGCGATAACCGATCGGCCGGAAGAGCGCTGGCTGAAACACAGGATCATGGGATTGAAACCATACTCTAATGATCAACATTTGTGAGCCGTGCTGGTGAGATGAGTCTGAATGAGCACGGTCTGATTCTGAGCTACCGGCAGAAGAAGGGAAAAATCTCAGGTTTTCACAAAAATACTCCAAATAGTAATTAAACATCTAAACTGATCTTTATTTGTATGTTTTCTGAGAGGAGTTCCTTTTTCTGGACGACTGCTGCTTCTCAAGTTGTAGGTCTGTTGTTGAAAAGCACAGCATTCCAGTTTTGTGAATATTCATATTGAATTCTCGATGACATGAGTCCAAACCAGTGAAATATGATTTTCAAACCCATGATGAAAACAAAACGATCACGATGACTGACATTTGCAAAGCTCTCCGCGAGTGCAGGATCTCACTATAAAGTACATTATTGTGAAATATCTTGGCAGGATTCACACAAACATAATCTGTTATGTCTCATATGAACGTTTAGTTAATGTTTGGGGAAAAATCCGATGTGTATCATTATATTAGATCCATGCATTACAGTAGATCTTAATATAGATCTGTCTCGATGTTAATCAAACATTTAAAGAAAAGACGGAATCACTCGCAGCTCTTGATTAAACTACTGTTTGTTTGCATCTTTGTTCTTATTTTAATAACAAGGATAAAATAAAAATGGCTAATAAAAGAATTAGAGGAAAATATGCAACGCTGCTTGGTGATTTTGTTTTGAAATCTTCAGAAAACTTTAACTCGACTTTTCTCTGCTGACTCTATCGCCTTCAAACGCTGTAGCTCAGGCATTGTCTTATTTAACCAGGAGAGAACTGAAAAAGTTCCAGACACAAGCTTCTTCCTTGCGTTAAATGAAAAGCAAGACTTATTTCTAAAATAAAATCCTAGCTGCTTCTTTAACTTTTGTCTCAAATAATTAATATGTGAATTAAACTGTAGTGTGTCATCGATTATGATGCCCAGGTACTAATACTCTGACACTCATGCGATCAGCAGAGTTCGGAGAGCAACAGAACCATCTAAAGAATTTCTAGAATTTGATAACCACATAAATTTTGTTATCAAATGCGGATTGTAAATCAGCCAGAGCTTGCTGTTGTGTTGTGTAGGAGCAGAACAATAGATGACAGTGTCGTCTGCATTAAAGTGGACCCTTGCATTTTCAATATTAACATCTAGACAGTTTATATAGTAAATAATAATGGCCCCAATACAGATCCTTGGGGGACTCCCGTACCCACTTCAAATGGGTCAAAATTATCCATTTCTCTTTTATGCCAAAAATCATTAGGATATTAAGTAAAGATATTTTGTACATTTCCTACCATAAATATATTAAAACTTCATTTCTGATTAGTAATATGCATTGCTAAGAACTTCATTTGGACAACTTTAAAGGTGATTTTCTCAATATTTAGATTTTTTTTTGCACCCTCAGAATCCAGATTTTCAAAAAAATGACCCTTATTTGTGGACCAGGGTCACATTTTTAAATATTTGCTCCTTCTGACTCACTTTGCCAGCACGGCTCACATTTCTAAATGAAATAATGAAAGCAGTATGAACCTGGTCTGTGCAGGCCGAGTCTGCCGCTCAAAGAGCCGCGTGTTCTGGCTGCAGCTTTCCTCTGAAGCACGACGGTCTTTCCCAGAGAAGCCTGCGGTCCGCTCGGACTCCTGGGAATCCTCTTGTTTGTGCTCCTGAAACACAGCGCAGGACGTTCAGCATTGATTCTCCAAACAAAGCACTGGATCTGCATCAAAAGCGACAGCTGCAGCCTGCACAGAGGAGGCAGTCCCAGAATGCACCTGAGGCTGTGCGGTGGGTTTGTGGGAAGGTTGATCGGCGTGGTGAGCAGCTCAGAGATCAGACCGCAGGCGTCACGCGCTCTCTGTTCATGATGCTCCCGAAGCAGCAGCCTAAACACACACGGATCACATGAGACACGCGTGAGAACCAGCGCATGTTAGTCGAGCACACGCACAGTCATACCTGTCTCGCTCTGCTTTGGTTTTCTTGCTGGTCGCCAGATCTACGGAGGTTGGATTCTGCTGCAGGAATGAATTATTCAGAAGAATAAAGTTACTAACAGGCTTGTGTGTAAAACTAAAACTTCACTTATAGACTTAAATACGCGTGCAAATGATGCTTCACCAATAGCTTTTTAGTATAGAACTAAAGCTGCATAAAGTATTTGTGTGGAAATTCACAGCACTGGGTTCAGTCTCTAACTATTATTTATTCTTAATTGTTATTAAATTTGATTATACATGAAAAAAATCTGTGTGTACATATTTTCTACATATTAAATAAAGATTAAATTATACGTTACAATGATCTATTTACATTTTTTAATATTGCATTAATTATTTTTAACATATAAAAACTTTTTTTTTATAAGAAAAACTATTTTTAAATATTTTTAATTTTTCAAGGATGCATTAAATTGATCAAAAGTGGCAGTAAAGATATAATATTACAAAAGATTTTTGTTTCAAATGAATGCTGTTCTTTTGAATTTGAAAAAAATCAAAACCATCACAGTTTCCACAAAAACATTAACTATTCTCAACATTGATAATCAGAAATGTTTGTTGAGCAGTAAATCAGTATATTATTATGATTTCTGAAGATCATGTGACGCTGAAGACTGCAGTAATGATGCTGAAAATACAGCTGCGCATCACAGAAATAAATTACAGTTTAAGACACACTACAATAGAGAACAGTTATTTTAAATGATAATAATATTTCACAATATTACAGTTTTTATTGTATTTTTAATCAAATAAATGCAACCTTGGTGAGCGATAAGAGACGCTTTGAAAAACATTAAACAAATCTTACCGACTCCAGACTTTTAAACAGTACTGTATTAATAAAAATGTAATTATTCATATAATCAGTGTGGAAATAAATATTAGCAACTGTTTGAGAATCCTGATTTATAACCCAACAGAAACATGAAGAAAGCGTGTCTCACGTGTTTAACCGGAGAGATGAAGGGCCTGTGCTCTCTCTCTCTCTTCTCTTCTCTCTGTTTTCTGTACTCCGTCAGTCGCTCTCTCTGTTTCCTCCTCATCCACATCCTCACATCCCTGCGCTCCTCCTCCATCATGGCTCCGCTCGGCTTGACCTCTGACCTGCCGCCACCACAGATACGCAGACCAATCAAATCAATCAATATATGTGTCACGCATCCCTCACTGACCTGCTTAGCCAAATAAAATAAAATAAAATAAAAAAATAAAATAAATATCGAAACCTTATACTTTATTTTATTAAAATTGAGGTAATTTTTAATTTTAGTTAGCATTTTATTAATTTGTTGTGTGTGTTTTTTAAATGACTATATAGGTTTTATTCATTTTTTATCTTGTTTTCAGTTAATAAAATGTTAATTAAAGTGAAAAAGAAAATTGAAAATGGAAAGATAAAAACTAAAAAAAAATATTAAAAATTAAAGTTAAAATAATTTAAAGTTTTATATATTTTTTATTTTTTAAATAGTGGCAACAGAGACATATTTAAAATAACAATACATTTTAATAAAATTATTACAGTAGATTTTGGGTTTAGTAGGGTTTATTTTTCCATTTTTTTTTACTTTTATTAAACATTTTATTCATTAGCTGCGTTTTTTTTTTTTAAGTCTATATAGTTTATGAATTTTTATTTCATTTTTAAAACAACAATAAATGTAATAAAATGATTACAGTGCATTTTATTAGTATTTTGAGTTAGGATTTATTTTTCCTTTTTTTTTTTTTTTATTAAACATTATATTCATTAGCTGTGTGTTTTTTAAAGTCTATATAGTTTTTAGTTTTAGTTATTTTAGGCTTTCAACTAAACAAGAAACTAATATTAAAACTGAAACAAACTAATAAAAACATTTTTAAAAACACAAACAACAATAAATCAATAAAATGTTAAATTAGAAAGAAAAATGAAAACTAATTCAAAATATTAATACAATGGCAAATTTTAAGTTTTGTATATTTTATTTTAGTTATTGGCAGCATTTCTCATTTTGGTTACTAAAATAACTAAAACTTAAAATTTAAACAAAATTAATAAAAACCATAAAGACTCATTAACAAAAACTACAAAACTAATATAATGTTAACAAAAATTTAACAACACAAAATATTAATAAAAACTATAATAGTATACTAAAACAACATTGCATCTGAGCAAAAACCGCTCATGAATAACTCAACTATGACTGTTTTTGATGAAAGAAACACCATAAGAGGGAATAATACGTGCTATAACTACTACAAAGGTGTATTAAACTGCTTAAATAGTCCTCGTGAGCTCATTTGAGAAGCTCACCTGCTCAGATGAAGCGTTCCTGAGCGAGACAGATCCAGCGCTGATCGGGACAAAGAGCCGTCCCTGATTAACTCACACAAAATATCCTTGACGTCACTGAGGCCGCTGACCCCGAGAGTCTCCTCCGCCGGCCTGAAGAGAGAGGAACCGGATGAAATCAGACCGACAAACACAGAGACATCACTGGCAAAGAGTCAAACACTTCAGACTCACCTCACAGGACTCTCAAGCAAACACTCCGTCAGATCTGCAGGAGAAGAAGCAGAGACACACACATCCATGACTTCAGCTGTAGGTGTGTGTGTGTGTGTGTGTGTGTGTGTGTGTGTGTGTTGCAGGTCACTCACCAGGATCAGTATCTGGCTCACGCTGCTCCAGTTTCACTGAAAACAAGCAGATCATGTTAAAGCGAGGACCTGAGGAACCTACAACCTACCTTTTAATAAACAAACAAAGCCATGCAATGAACAGACAATTCAGTTCAAATTTATTCATAAAGCTACACAAACATGCTGTGGGATTACAAGAAATGTTGTTGTTCACATGACATTTTTTATTTCAATTAAATGAATGCACTGTATATTAGTTGGATAATGTTTTTTATTTAACATTTTGTATTTTTAGGGGATTTTATGGATTTAAATTATATTAATGGAATAGTTATGATCCATTTATTACCCGTCAACCACTTTTTTGAGCAAAAAATGAAATTTCCAACTCATAAATCTTGAATGCTTTGAAGCGCAAACTTAAGCTTGGCTTCTTTTCCTAATCATATCAGCCTAGAAAATCGCAACTTTTCATTTTCCGCCGATCTTAGTACACGATATAACTACAGAAGAGTCAAGTTTTAAATAGGAAAACTATCGAAACTGTTTGATCGTTTTTGAACGCGATGCTACTGGTCTAATAGGATTCAATGATCTATGCTAAGCTATGCTAAAAGTGCTATCGCCAGACCCGGAGATCGGCTGAATGGATTCAAAAACGGTAAAACTCAACTTATTAACTCTGGGGGAGTTGGAGAATGAGCCTATTTCCAAAAAAAGTGGAGTGTTCCTTTAAGATATGCATTGTAATTTAATCTACAGACACAAATATATAAAGTGTAATAAAATAACAACTTAAAGGTGTATTTTTTTTTTTTCACTAGTCTGAAACAACACGCTATGAAAAGTAGTTTCAGATACGCTAATCTGCCGATTCAATGCTATCCCGATACGTGTGTGCCGATTCAATATACACCACCGGACAAACGCTTTACAACAGTGAGATTTTTAATGTTTTTTAAAGAAGTCTCTTCTGCTCACCAAACCTGTAATTATTTGATCCGAAGTACAGAAAAAAAAACAGTAAAATTTTGAAATATTTTTACTATTTAAAATAACTGTTTTCTATATGAATGTATTTTAAAATGTAATTTATTCCTGTGATTTCAAAGCTGAATTTTTAGCATCATGACTCCAGTCACATGATCCTTCGGAAATCATTCTAATATTCTGATTTGCTGCTCAAGAAACATTTATTATTATTATTATTATTATTGTTGAAAACAGCTGAGTAGAATTTTTTCAGGTTTCTTTAATGAATAGAAAGTTCAGAAGAACAGCGTTTATCTGAAATAGAAATCTTTTGTAACATTATAAATGTCTTTATCATCACTTTTGATCAAATTAAAGCATAACTGCTAAATACAAGTATTCATTTCTATAATTTCTTTACCAAAAATTTTTTTTTTTTTAAATGATACTGACTGCAAGCTTTTGAATGGTATAGTAGTGTATAATATTACAAAAGCTTTTTATTTCAGATAAATGCTGATCTTTGGATCTTTCTATTCATCAAAGAACCCTGAAAAAAATTTACTGAACTCTTAATAAATATTGATATTGATAATAATAATAATAAACGTTTCTTGAGCAGCAAATCAGTATATTATTATGATTTCTGAAGATCATGTGACACTGAAGACTGGAGTAATGATGCTGAAAATACAGCTGCGCATCACAGAAATAAATTACAGTTTAAAGTATATTAAAATAGGAAACTGTTATTTTAAATAGTAAAAATATTTCAATATTTTACTGTTATTTCTGTACTTCAGATCAAATAAATGCAGGCTTGGTGAGCAGAAGAGACTTCTTTAAAAAACATTAAAAATCTTACTGTTCTAAAACTTTTGACCGGTAGTGTATATTGCGATTATATAACTATTCCAATTCAATATTACAATTTATTGTGAATTTTGTTTGCTTATTAAACACTTGATCATACCCTTAAAGAGACTCTATATGATGAGTAATTAACAAAAACAATGCATGGCATCTTTCTGAGCTTTTATTTCAGGAGCATACACAAACACGGTGTATATTTAAAGTACCCTGAACCATGAAACTTTCAAGAACCAAAACACTGAACTTACACATGAATATAACAGTCAAATGTTCAACAAAACGAGTAGAAAAAATACTTTCTGAGATAAAGTGCTGTGTTACTTTGCATACCGTTTTAGTTATAAAAAGAATAGCAATAGTTAGGTGAATTTTTCTTTTCTCACACCCCTAATGAAAGTTCTGTGAGTACGTGAGGAGAGATGATAATGTACCTGTGGGAGGAAAGCGCTCGTAACGGACTGAACTTCGGGTCAAAACAGAAGAAGACAAAACCTCCTCATCTCGTCTCTCGGGGTCGGCCGTGGCTCCAGGCCGATGCGGGGAAGGACAGTAACTCCTCACTGTTCACACATTCAGCAGAACTGTTAAACGGCCTTGTTTACTCTACTTTATTACTCTATATAAAGCTGCTGAAGTCATCTCACCTTCTTGTATGACTCTGAGAGAGCTGGACTGAGGTTTCTTCTCCATCACTGAAGGACTCAGCGTCTCGATGGTGTTCACCAGCTGAAGAGAAAAGGCTGCACGATTAATCTTCTGTGATAGTCACGCGCATCTCGTCAGTAAAGCCGGTTCTGTGATTAGTAGTAAATCTCCATCACGTGCTTTCAGACGGAGCAGCATTTACTACACAGAGCCGTAGTTCACTGACAAGCTACGCAAAATAAAAATAAAAACCGCTTTGAGAGGTGAGGTGTCCAAGTCGCAACATCTAGCTTCTGGGGTGCCTCAGGGCTCAGTTCTCAGACCATTTCTCTTCTCTGTCTACATGGCATCACTAGGTTCTGTCATTCAGAAACATGGCTTTTCATATCACTGCTCTGCTGATGACACTCAACTCTACCTTTAATTCCATCCTGATGATCAACGATAGCTGCTCGTATCTCAGCTTGTCTAACAGACATTTCTTGCCGGATGAAGGACCATCACCTTCAACTCAACCTGGCTAAGACAGAACTGCTGGCTTGTAGTTTCAGCAAACCCATCGTTTCATCACAATTTCACCTTCCAGTTAGGCTCATAAAAACACATCTCTTCCATCTTTATTTGACCCTCTAACTCTAGCACTCTCTAATCTAATTCTGTTTTATCTATTGGTCTACTTTGTATTTACTAGTCTTCTTTGCAAGTCGCTTTGGATAAAAGCATCTGCTAAACGACTAAAAGTAAATGTAATGTAAATATTTGGAGTCTGATGGAGATTTACTACTGATCACAGAACTGTGCTTCACTGACAACATGCGCATGACTAATCGCAGTTTTTGCCTGATCATGATTGCGATTTCATCGCGATTTATCCTGCAGCCCTAGTCAGAGTTTCCCATGGTGCAGCTCATCAGCAGCTTCGTGTCTCACCAGTCTGGTGTTGGCAAACTCTCGGTCGATGTGATCGGCGATGCTCTGCAGTCTGAGCAGCTGAGCGTCCATCTCTGACAGCCGCGCTGAGATCTGAGTCCTGGACATCAGCAGCCGGTCAGGAGCGCGTGGAGGAGCCGCTCGAACGCCCGTCAGGACGCTCAGAGTCACGGGGTCTCCGCCGAGGACGGCTTCAGGAGACACGCACACTACTGAGGGACCTGCAGCAGGACCAGACCAGTTAGTACAGACCGCAGGAGTGTAACGCACACAAACATGACGGATTGGTACACACCTCCCTAATATACACTGCCGGTCAAAAGATGGGATCAGAAAGACTCGTAATGTTTTCTAAAGAAGTCTCTTTAAAAAACAGTAATATTGCAATATGTTATTACAATATAAAGTAATGGTTTCTATTTTAATATACTTTAAAACATCATTTATTTCTGTGACGCATTACTCTGGTCTTCAGTGTCACATGATCCTTCAGAAATCATTCTAATATGCTGATTTATTATTAGAATTATCTATGTTGGCATCAGTTTTAAATAAATGCTCTTCTTTTTAACTTTTTATTCATCAAAGAATCCTGGAAACATCACATGTTCCAAAAAAAATATTAAGCAGCACAACAGTTTCCAGCACTGATTATAAATCAGCATATTAATATGATTTCTGAAGATCATGTGACACTGAAGACTGCAGTAATGATGCTGAAAATACAGCTGCGCATCACAGAAATAAATTACAGTTTAACACATATTCACATAGAAAAAAAAAAATGTTATTTTACATCGTAGTGCTTCTCCATGTAAAACAGCAGTGTACCTGGATGCTCTCCAGCCAGCTCGTCAGTGAAGTGCTCAGTGTTGTCAGGGGCGGAGCCTGGGTCAGGTTTGTGGGCGGGGTTTACGACAGACGCCGCTAGTAGGTGGAGCTGAGCAGATGAGGGCGGCGACGGAGGCAGATTCTGAAGCAGAGAGTCGTCGGTCAGATCGATCACGTTAATGAACCGTCGTCCCTCTGGATTCTACAATAACACAGAGACGATACAAACTCTCAAACGGGTCAAGCATTATTAGATTAGAGTGTGTTTTTTATAGCAGCGTTCCCCTACGAGATCTGCGTCAGACTCCGCAGGGCTTCTGTTCTCTGGATCTGAGGATTTCTCTTCAGCGTAGCGAAGGTTCAAGAAAACGTCGGGAGGAACTACAGGAGCAACATCTATCAGCCCTCCTCCAGCTGTGGAGAAACAAACAATGAGCTACACAAAACATTCTTTTATTCTCCATGATTTTCTGTCGATTATTTTATTTTTTATGTTCAGTTTTTCATTGGATGCATGCAGTGGATGCATTTTAGTATCACTGATATTATAGTATTTATTAATATTTTTAATTATTTTTTAAATGTATTTATTATGTTCCATTTTCATTTAAATGTAAAGTTTTACTAAATTTGTTATGTTTATATTATTTTTATTTTTTAATGTCTATACAGCTCTTATTTTTATTTCAGTTTTAGTTTTTTCATTACTTCAAATTTAAATAATATAAACAATTTTTTTTTAGTTAACATCTATTTTTTTACAAGTAACAAAAATTGTTTTTGTTATGGAATACGTTGTAGTCCTATTTTTAGTTTTATTTAATGATAATATTTTGCATACTATCTTCCAGCAAAAATAAATAAACTATCTATCTATATCTATCTATATATATATATATATATATATATATATATATATATATATATATATATATATATATATATATATATATATATATATATATATATATATATATATATATATATATATATATATATATATATATATATATATGTGTGTGTGTGTGTGTGTGTGTGTGTGTGTGTGTGTGTGTGTGTGAGAGAGAGAGAGAGAGAGTGAGTGTGTGTGTGTGTGTGTGTGTGTGTGAGAGAGAGAAAGAGTGTGATAGAGAGTGTGAGTGTGTGTGTGTGTGTTTTATTTGTTTATTTTTTCAGGGAAATTATTCTAAATTATCATAATTTTCTGTCGCTGATTTTTTTTCTTTAGTAGAGACCATCTTCATTTCTTTCATTTAATTTGCTTATGATGCTTATAGAAAAAATGCAACTAATGCAACAAAAATTTGAACCCTTTTGCAATGTTTAAAAAAGTTATGTTATTAAAAGTTTATTTAGTAGCCTAAAGAAAAAATGAGATTTTTAATTTTGATGCATCTCAAGTGCTCATTTTGGACCCAGATTCATCTCATGAACTCACGAGCAGATGGCATGCTGGGAGATGAAGGCATCTGGACAGAGACGGCTTTATCTGTGACGGAGCGAGACGGTTCTGCAGTAAACGAAGGCAGAAGTTACATCAGTGAAGTTAAAGTGTGTGACCGCAGCGATCTGAACACATACCCGCTTCAGTGTTTGTACAGGCGTCCTGGATTTCAGGAGGTGTCTTCTGCGTGGAGGCGAACGCATGCAGCTCAGCCGAGGTCACGTAAGCCTTCTCCAGCAACCGCTGCCCCGACAACTCCTCGTCCACCGAGCCTGAGCACAAAGACAGGTACATCTACAGCTGAACACAGTGAGGAAGACCGGCAGAGGTAAGGAACATAAACGAGGCTAAACGCACTGCCAGACACATATTTCCTCACCTAAAGGAAAGGTGTAAGCGTCGTTCTGATCTGGCACATCTTCTGCAGGCTGAACAGAGCAAAAGACAAGATGACTGACTCTGCAATTATACTGTACATGACTTATTGGAATAGTTCATCAAAAACACATAAATACAGTTTTGGGATCCAGAGACGTCTGTAGCTCTTCCGAAGGAATGATGGAGTCGTCTGGTCTGAAAGTGACGGCAATCTTCTTCTTCTCCTCTCTCCTCTTCCGTCTGAATCAGACAAACCCAGAATATATTAAAAAACCTCACATCTGTGTCCCTGCAGCACAGCAGCAGTCATCAGCAGCACAGCTGTATCTGCAGCAATAGCCAACAATACACTGTACGGGTCACAATTATACATTTCTCTTTTATGCCAAAAATCATTAGGATATTAAGATCATGCTCCATGAAGATATTTAGTAAATTTCCTACCGTAAATATATCAAAACTTCATTTTTGATTAGTAATATGCATTGCTAAGAACTTCATTTGAACAACTTTAAAGGTGATTTTCTCAATATTTAGATTTTTTTGCTCCCTCAGATTCCAGATTTACAAATAGTTGTATCTCAGACAAATATTGTCCGATCATAACAGATTATCTATTCAGCTTTCAGATGCATATAAATCTCAATTTTGAAAAATGGACCCTATGACTGGTTTTGTGGTCCAGGGTCAGATTTGTTAAGCGGTCAGAGGTGTGGTTTGGAGCCGCGTCACCTCTTGACGGATGGGCAGCTCGTGCTCTTGTTCTGCGGGACAGCGTCGGTCTTTAAGAGCTGTAGTTTGTTCTCGGCGCTCGCCGGCCTCGCTGCGGCCCATCTCAACAGCTCCTGCAGCGGGATGAGACGAGGCGTTCGCACCGGAGCCCTGCTGAAGCACTGAACCTGCACAAACGATCAAAACCTCACGTGCATCACAGCTCTTCTGCTGAGAATCACTAGCCAAGCGCACAAAAGACTGAAAATACATTACACTTATAGATATGAATATTACAGTGGAGAGTTATGCTATTAAATCAGCAAAAACTTTAGCTGCAGCTGTTTGTTGTCTTACTGTTGAGTCAAAAGTAACACATTTATATACTGTTTTTAGATGAAAATGAATCATTTAATGTTTAATCACACTATTATTGATATTCCTAGTTTTATATTCTTTGTTAAAGGGATTTTGAAATCATATATATTTATAAGGAAATTTTTAACCTTAAATAAAGAATGGAAAGACAGTCTGGTGTTTGAGTGAAACAAAAATAGAAAAAATAAACTATATTATTTCGCATTTTGAAAATTATAATAATATATTTTTAATAAAAATATTATTATAATATATTTAATTATTATATAAACTATGAATAAAAGTGATAAGTAAATAGCTCAGAGTAAATAGCAAAAATAAAATAAAAATGCTATTTAGAACTATTATTTCATTATAAATTATATGAAATATTCTATTATCTAAAATTATGATAAAAAATGTATTATAAATAAAGTCATGAGGATGTGTTTACTACTCGGTGTAAAAAGAATTAAAATAATAATAATACATTTATTATTATTATTTATAAAAACTATTACAATATCAAATTATTATACAAAGTTATAAATAAATGGATTATGAGTAAAGTGATTACTGCTCTGAGTAAATAGTAAAACTAAAAAAAAACTTTTTAAATTAAAAATATTATATTTATAATTATATATATATATATATATATATATATATATAAAAAATGTTCATAAAATATATAATATAAATATTTATAAAATATATGATACAAAATTAAAAGTACTGTGATGAATAAATTAATATTCATTCCTGCTGAGAATAAATAAATATTATTTAATAAATTATTTAATAAATATTATTTAAAATTATTATCATCATTATTATTACTATTTTATTCAGTTATACTAAAAATATTATTATACAAAGTTATAAAATTCAATATAAAAGTTAAGTAGTATATGTGTGAGTAAATAGTGAAGTATTTCCATAACAATCTAATGTTGATCAGTTGGAGACTCACAGCGGCGGGCGGATCAGGCTCTCTGTGCAGCAGCTGAATTCTGGGATAGTGGCCCAGACTGGGCGGTTTCGCCGTGGTGGATTGTGGGATACGCGGCTGGGTCTCGGGGTGAAAGCGCAGCAGAGGAAGAGCAGGAGCTGCCGGACTCGTCTGAGCGCTACAGCGGCGCGTCTGAAGGAGAGACGGAGGAGCCGCTGATGCTGCCCGCCGGACGCAGGAGGGGTCAGGCCGAGCGAGATCTGGACCCCAGGCCTCCCTCACCGGAGCGCGCAGGAGTCTGAGTCCGTGTGTTACCGACGCCTGATGACCGGCGGTGCTCAGAAGCCCTCGGGACGTCGGGATCAGACTCCTGCCCTGAGGTCCACCGTCCTCCGGCGGCCAGTCTGACCGGACGCTCAGCTGCTGCACTTCCTGTGATTCAACTCAAACTCAGTCATTATATACAGTTCCCTGCTTATATGACTACTGGCAAAGAAATAAATAAATAATTAAAATAATAATAACATATTAATATTGATAAATACTGACAAATAATAGCAAATAATCATTACTGGCATCTACCAACAATTCCTATTCTTTTGATTGGTTATTAAAAGTTCATTTAAAAAAGTAAAACAATGAAATATTTTAATATCATTTAAATCATTTTAACAGGTCATTTCAAAATGTATGGAAAGCTTCCTCCATAGAAAATACACATTTCCTGTTTTCAAATATTTTTGTGAATTTTGAGTATTTATTCTTATATGTCCAAAAAAAACATTCATATGTAAAATAGATATATAACTATTACAAATAATTTTCGTTAGTTGAAATAAAGCTGAAATGAAGTCAAATATAAACGTATGAAAAACAAACTAAAACTTAATTGAAAAAAAATAAAGATAATAAGATAAAAACAAAAACTGGGGGGAAAAAAATGACAAACACACATAACAAAATTACTAAAACTTAAACTAAAATTAAAATGAATACTATAAAAATAAAAGCTAAAAAAATTAATTCAACTAAATGAAATATGAAATATTATTAAATAGCATTTTTACCAAGTAATTAATGCTAACATGTATAATTATTAATATTACCCGAGGTCTGCGGGTTGGGTTTCTCCGTTCATTACGTGGATTCAGATCAGATCCAGAATCCAGATCCGCAGGATGTAAATCCTGCTCGTTATTAACCCCTTCCGCTCCGGCGGCTGGTGTTGGGAGGCTGGTATCATCGCATGCGGTGTGCTGGGCATGCTGGGTAATACAGACGGGCTGAGCCTGGCACTGGGCAGGGCTCGCAGCGGTCTGCGGTAGAACCGCTCCGGACTGAGACAGCGGCAGGTGCGAGAACGACGCTCCAACGACCTGCATCAGACTCATGAAGCTGATCTGCTGCAGCTGAAGCAGAAGGACAGCAGGACACTGTAAACGTCCGGCCGCTGAAACCTTCATATCAGGGTTTTCTATTAATTACTTGGACGCTGGCGGCACAAAAAGACTGAATCCGTCCCGCCACAGATTCATAACGAACCAGAAATACTTTACGCATCTGTTGTTGTTGTTTGTGCTAATGATTGATGTCAAATGATTCTCTTCAACAACTCTTTTTTAATTATTATTGATAAATATATTTTAATTAATTATTAATAAATATATAGACAAATACATATTTATTATTAATAAATAAATATTATTGATAAATAAAAATGCTATTATTATTATTAAATAAAAAATCATTATTTATTAAATCATTTTCAAACACTTAACACATATACAATATTGATTAACAAATCAATCATACTGACATTGTTATTATTGCTAAATTATAAATATATAATACATTAATAAATATATAATACTGATGAATAAATGATACTGACAAATAAATAACATAAATGGTCTCTAACATTGTGTTTTGAGCCATTATTTTGGCAAAGCATATGTCAAATAATTCTCTTTAACATCTCTTTTTTATTTATTAATTATTAGTAATAATAATAATAATAATAGTTATTAATATATACAAATGTAATCATTATTCACAAATAAAAAATTATCATCATTAAACAAATAATTTATCATATATTATTATTAATAATTATTTAGATATTATTAATGAATTAAAAATAATATTGATAAATTATTACCACTATTATTATTTCTAAATTAATATATAAATGAGTGCAGCGTGTCACTAAATTTATAATGAGACGTGTTTGTAAACCTGTTTTCACAGAGAGACGTTTTCCAACAAAATGAGAAATTAAGAACAAAGTATTGTTATAGTATTATGGAATATTCACTTTTCATTTATTCTACAGTGCAGTTGTATGTTATTATTTGTATTAGTTCTATATCGTGAATGTAACGTAGACTGAGACACTACATCATAATGAAAAATACGTCTGAGTTCTTAATAAAAGCCATCAACAATTAATGCTTTTTACTCTCAGTTTTTACTTTCAATTTAGACGCTGGAAACAGGTTAGCATTAGCATGACACGGACCGTACCCCGAGATCATTTCTACTCTCTTCAGTACAGACACACTCTGAGCGAGCTACAGAAGACCGTTAAACACGGGTTAAACAGAGAGGTGCTGAAGCGGCTCGGACGCACCTGAACGAGTCTGAAGAGCTCGTCCTGCAGCAGCTGTCTGACGGGGTCCGTGTGTGTCTGGGGCTCAGCGCCGAGGCTCATGGGTAACGACGGCCCGTCTGAAGCGGAGCGCTCCGGTCTGAGAGGAAAGCAGCACAGAAACACAGATCAGACTCACCAAACCATACAACTGAGGTATGAAGCCCACGATACAATACATTTCAAAAGAAAAGAAAAAGACAAATGAAGAATTGAACATTTTGTACATTTTCAAGTTAAATGATTCTGTTTAATGCACTTTGAGAGAGCGCTGTACTTTGTAGCTGAACTTTAAAGGAGACTCAACCCTCTTTTATTAGTGATATACTAGTCTGAATTACACTCTCACTGCTGTTTTAGGAAGACAAACTAATCAGAATATAATAATAATAATAACAGTAATAACAGCTGCACTGTAAAATAAATGAAAATGAACAGGTGTATTATTTCTGCTTTACACTACAGTAGAGAAATCACAATACTTCTTTCCTGATTTCTACACTTGAAAGAGATATTTTGAAGTTGTTCTGTGTTTAAGCCGCTCGCGGTCAGTAATTCATATTCTGCACTTGAAGCTTTTATTTTGAAGGAAACTCCAGCTTCAGTGAAAACAGCCTCAAAAACACGTCTTGCTACAAATCTAGAGAAACGCTGTGATCATCTGCAGCTAAACTCACAGAACGTGTGATAAAGGAGTCGAACACACCGGATCAGCAGCTGATCGTCTGAACCGAGAGCAGCTTCGCTTTAAAACACACCATCAACAGATTATATTGTGCTTTCACAGATACTGCGCCAAAACACCGCTTTAAACACCTTGTAGAAGAAGAAGTTTAAATACACTACACTTTCTGCTCAGAAGACCTATCGCTTCATATGATCATGTGATCACAGTAACACATCGCTAGCGGAGATGATCTTCACCTGTCCAGCGGCGCACAGCAGACGTGTTTTCCCTCCGATCTGAAACGAGATCAGACACAACACACACAGATGAGCGTCTGAGGTTTGTTTACCGTCTTCATGACCACCGAACCCCTGAGACTAACCCACTCTGAGACACAAGCACAGCAGATGAAAACAAGATAAAAGCAAGCTTCCAGTGAAAGCCAGGCTCCCAGCATGAATCTGAAGAGCGCGGGGCGTGTGTGAAGGGTCAGAGGTCACATGCACAGACTCACCGTGAGCGCTCCTCTGTGTCTGGACGCCGCAGGTCAGCCGGAGCTGATGTCTGTGGAAACACCAGAGCGCTCGATTACAGCCGGACCTCACGCGCACCGCAGCAACGCATCTAACCAACTACCTACCCGACTAAATACATACATACATTAATAATATTGCATATTTATAATAACATGAATTATTGTTGAGAAGTTATGTATTTAAATAAATAAATAATCACTATTGACAAAGAAATTACTATTATTATTATGATTATTGTTTAGTGCTGTCAAATCATTAATTGTGATTAATCACATCCAAAATAAGTTTTTGTTTATATAATATATGTGTGTGTAATGTGTATATTTATTATGTGTATATATATATATATATATAAACACACACCAATACATTATATATTTTGAAAATATTTACATGTCTATATTTATATTCATTTAATGTGTAATATATTTATTATATAAACATAACATTTTTCTTAAATATATACATGCATGACAGCACTATTATTATTAATAATAAATATGAATAAATATAATTTATAAGTATTATTAAATAATCAAATTATCCACAAATAACTGCATAATTACAATGCATTATTAAATAACCAATTATTATTGTTATTAAATAAATAAATATTATTGATAAATAAATGAAAGATTATCAATAATAAATGAATACATATTACTGATGAATAAATATTGATTTGAGTATAAATATTATGATGTGAAAAGAAAGTGATTGTGACAGACATCTTTATAATATAAATTACTAATAATAATAATATATAATATAACTATAAATAATTATATTTTTTAATAAATCAATATTATGGATAAATAAGTATTGACAAATAATCAATGCTGAAAAAGTAGTATTTAGCATTATTATTATTAATAATAATACTAATAAATAAATAATGTATTATATAAATATTTAATTGATTTAAATTACTATGTATTATTACTATGCATAATTAAAATAAGTATAAAAACATAGACCCATACATAAAATAAATAGATGCAAGCACAAATATTAAGTATAAATTTTGATTCCGAGGTACTGATTTAAGTATAAGTATTATATATTGATTTAAGTATAAATATTATATATTGATTTAAGAATTTAAATATTCATGATGTGAAACAGAAAGTGATTATGGACAGATGTTCAGAAATTCAGATTCGTGTCGTTAGACTGAATGAATGATGCAACTGATCCGTGTAATCATGTCTTCTTGAACAGTATTTCACCTCAAAACATTCAAAACGAAGAGTGATCAGTGATGAATGAAATCATTAGTCACCTGATCTCTGTGAGCTCTGCTCTGATTGGCCCGTGGTGCCTCGGTGACATCAGCGGCGCTGCTCTCATCTGTAAACAAAACTACAATCAATTATCATGAATAATAACTAGTATCAAATCAATTATAATTAGTATTAAGAATTTGATAATGATGTGTGACCCTGCAGCACAGCAGCAGTCATCAGCAGCAATACACAACAATACACTGTATGAGTCACAATTATACATTTCTCTTTTATGCCAAAAATCATGAGGATATTAAGATCATGTTCCATGAAGATATTTAGTAAATTTCCTACAGTAAATATATCAAAACTTCATTTTTGATTAGTAATATGCATTGCTAAGAACTTCATTTGAACAACTTTAAAGGCGATTTTCTCAATATTTAGATTTTTTTGCTCCCTCAGATTCCAGATTTTCAGATAGTTGTATCTCAGACAAATATTGTCCAACAAACCATACATCAATGGAGAGATGATTTATTCAGCTGCATACAGTTTGACTGGTGTTGTGGTCCAGGGTCAGATTGTTTAATAAAACAGAAAGATGAGTGTGTGAGTCAGGACTCTGACCGTCTGTAGCTGCAGACGTCTGTGTGGCGTCTCGGAGCGGTTCATCAGAGATCACGGTGTCCAGCTGATCCTCGACATCCTCGGCTTCATCCGCACTGACAACAAACACAATACACTGCATTTCTGTTTCTCAACCCTACAGTTGCCTTCAATTACTTGTCTGATTTTTCTAATTGCTTTTGACATCTTTAAAAGCTTAGACTGTATTGTCTGGAAATGCTTAAATATACGAGTCTTCATTTGTGTCACATGCTTCTGTTACTACATCATTCCCAGAATTCCATTTCCATTATTTTATTGTTATTGTAGCACACCACTGGTGTAGAAACAATTTGGTATTTATTTTGGTAATATTGGTATTTTTGGTTAAAAACAAAAAGTTTATAACACTAATAAAAATGACAAAGGCACATAAAAAAAATTATTAAAAATAAAAATAAAACTGAAAATAATAAATGTTAACAAAAACTATAATAGTATACAAGTAATTCTAAAATAACACTGATGTTGATATGAGACCACAAAGAAATAAAACATATAGACAAAAAAATCTATTGACTTATTTTAGTATATAAGAGCGGAATAATGTTATATATTATAATTTTTTTAAACATTACTTTAAAAAAAAAAAATAAGTTAATGAGTAAAATGTAAACATTTTCTATAAAAAGTGAGCATTTTTCTATAAAGAGACTTCACAATTTGCTAATATCACAAACAATAACAAGAAACAACAAGTAACACTGAATTAAATGTGAAATCTGAGGAAGAAAAATGAAATATTTTCTTGTAAACACACTGATAATCTGTTTAATTTCAGTGTTTATTAATGGTGTTTTCAGCAGAAGTGTGCTGTGGACTCACTCTTGGACGTCCAGCTCCGGGAGTGTGACGGGCGTCTCCGCTGACCCCGGGTAACCTGTGTCCACACTGCTTTCTCTGTCCCGCCTCCAGCCCGTGATTGGCTGAGCGACAGACTCCTCCCTCTGACGGAGCGCAGGAGAGTCACGCTGCTTTTAAACAGAGTTCAGAGTCGGTTTCACATCTCTGCTGTGCCATTTTTGCCATTTTTGTTTTATTATTCACATTATTTATCATCATTATTTAAAATGTTTTATTTAAAACATATCTATATATATATATATATTTTAATCGCATCCAAAATTAAAGTTTTTGCTTACATAGTATATGTATGTGTGCTGTGTATATTTATTATCAACAATCGTTTGACAGCACTAATTTATATTATATTATAATATATATATATATATATATATATATATATATATATATATATATATATAAAATACTGACAAAAATAAAATACAAATAACACAAAAGTAGAAATTTAAAAAAAAATTAATATATATATTAATATTAGTTATTGTTAATATTAATTATTATTTTATTTATTTATCTTTTTTTTCTTTTTTTTTTTTTGCATTGGTATTTCTATCAAAACTGCTTGAATCCTGCGTTCCATCATGATCCACTAATAACCTTTGTTTTGTTCCTTTACAAAATACAATGTTAGCTCGGGATCAGAGCACAGGTTCCGTCAGATTAACCTGTCTTACACTTCTACCATTTTTAAACAGTTTTTGTCTTTGAAAGGCTTTGCTCTGACCCATTAAAATGTAAACAGGCCCATGACACCCATCTATTCTGAATGTAAGAATATGGAATAAGAGTTTACTAGATCAGTACTTCATCTCAGAACGCAAGCTCACCTCAGTGTGGTTCTCTCCCAGCAGGGCGGCGCTGTACCTCCGCTCCAGCAGCTCCAGCGCTGTCAGCACTGCAGGGGTCGAGGCTTGGACCCTGATGACCACCGAATCACCGCAGCCCTCCGAGGTCGTTCTGATGGGCTGAGAGAGCAGAACCCGCCTGTCGGCCCAGCGCATCATCCACTCCAGCAGCCGGGCCAGCTGAGGAAACCGGGCCTCGAGAGACGAGTCCAGCTCCATCTGAACATCCAGCTCAGCCTGACAGAGGATCTTAAAGCCTGGCGACTCGACCTCTGGGCCAACCGAATTCACTTTAACGTCTTTGGACGTTTGGGTAGCGTGTCGACGAAGAGCAAAAAGACCTTGATGTTTCCCAGCGTGGAGTCCAGGAAGAACCCAGCGGGACGTGGCGTGAGTGTCGGACGGAACCGGCCCGATGGACGACGGAGGTTCGGGAGTAACCGGGAGGGTCTGGAAGCAGTGACCGGCTCGGAAGACGGGTAACTGCACGCTTCGTTTCCGATCCTTCTGACGGCGTTTGAGAGTGGTCAGCATGTCAAAGGTCACCGAGTGCAGCTCTCTAGTACGGAGCTGTTGTGAGAAAGCACTCAGTAAAGGCAGCTCGGACTCCTCAGCGTCCAGCCGGTCTTTTCCCAGCATGTAGCTGAGGAACAACTCCAGGAAGAGCGTGTACTCCTCATCCTCCAGCTCAAACTCCCAGGTTCCCACTGTGGGTACGGTCCAGTCTTTGGGTTCCTCTGAGCCGGACCTTTTATCTCCTTTTCTTTCTTGTGTTGATTTCTCAGTCTTAGAACTACAAACACAAGAAAGTTTACCGCAAGTTCACCATATTCACACGTTAATTCCTCAAGCTGTTCAAAACAAGTTCAGAACGGCCTACTACTCAAACTATGAACATAATAGAACATAAATTTGATATGTTCCGTACAAAATACCTGCACTGAAGAAAAATCGACCCGGTTAAATAAAGGTTACTAACTAACTCCAAAGAATACTAAAATATTACAATAGCACATGTCCAGAAAACTACTATGTTTATTATATAATGTTATGTTGTTTCTACATTAATTTGAAGATTGAATGTGAAATTATTGCAAAATAAAAGTAGGTGGGATTAATCCGAGTTACCTGTGTGCAGATTTGGTGTGCAGCTCTGGGGAAAGAGGCTCCGACGGCGTCTCGGCCGCGTCTCCTTCGCTGTACACCAGCGGCCGCCCACAGTCTGTCAGCGTGCTGTCACTCAAACTAGTCCCGAGAGAGAGGCGCGTCAGCATGGAGGCGGCACCCGCCCTGTCCTCCTCCTCCTCTCTTTCCCACAGGTACGGCTCCGGTGCGCACAGGTACTTTGCCAGGCGCCGAAGCTCCCGGCGTCGCTGCCTCAGCTGATCCTGGATCAGAATCATCATGGCGTCGCCGCCCTCGTCTTCCCTCTCGCTTCCTGGCGGCACGTCTGTGAACATGAGCACAGCTGCTTAGGGGCTGATTTGCAAACAAAGGAAGAGCCGTGTGAGTTATTCCCTCGAGCAGCTCTTGCCTGGTGTCGAGGCGTCTGGCACTATCACAGGTCTCAGCCTCTGCACCAGCGACGCGTACTTATCCCGCAGCGGCACTCGAACAGACTCCGTCTCATCAGGAAACACTTTCGCCAGAGTTTCTGCCGTCTAAACACAGGACATAAAACACGAGCTTGGAATAACTGAACAGGTGAGGCGCCGCACTGATGTACTGTAACGGTACACTGATGGGTCAGATACAGTTAGAACCATATTTATACAGTTGTTTTTGCATCATAACGCCTTAGTATTGTTTGCAAGTTGGTCAGTTGGGAAACTTAATTAACCAGGTTACTAACCAACTAACTCCCAAAAAAATACTAAGACGTTACAATGGTATGTGTATACCTTTATTTTTACCTGATTAGCTAGGTTAGTTAATTAGTAACCTTAAATTACAAGGGTAAAAAAAATAAACATTACTCGCAAAGAATTCTAAGATGTTACAATTGTAACTGGCAAAAAACTACTAACATGTTAGTAAGTAACCTTTATGTAAACAGGTGAAATAAAAGTTACTAACCAACTCCCAAAGAATACTAAAACATTACACTGTTATGTTAGTTAGTAACCTTTACATTTGAACTGCGGCAGGTGATGTCACACATTAATTAGCATGTTTATGATGTCGGGTTTGTGTTCAGACAGGTTTCGGCACTTCGGACCGGTTCTACTCTCTGAACTGGCATACAGCTGAACGCCCAAGAAAGCTGTTCCCATTGACGTTTTTCTGTTGCCATACATAAATCAAGTATCTCATTAATACTACGTTACCCAGGAGTCCCTCTCACTTTACTCATTAAATCCTGGTTTATAATCGCGACCTCATCTGATGAAATCAACATGCATCTAAAGAGCGGCTCTGCGGTGGTTCGGACTATATTACTTTTTTGTCTCATGCAGCCCACTGCCTGCGTCTGAGTAACAAACTATGTGCATATTAACAGACGAACTATGTTCATATTTATATGCTTGGAAACGCTGCTTTATACTCATTTATTGACGAGTCTGCTGCGGTCCGGCACAGAACAGACGCCGAGAGAAGTAAAGTCAGACCTCACCTCAGGCCGCCACAAATCAATCAATGTATGAGAAACAGTGTGATGTAGATTACCACTCGACTGGGCGGCAGTTCAGACAGCAGGCTGAGCACCAAGTCCTGCAGGGCTTCCTCTGCGTTCAGGAAACGGCAGAACGGCAGGAGACGGCGCGCCCAACACAGAGCCTCAACGCAGAGATCCCACACACTCGCGTCACTCACCTGAGAGACAAAACACGGACTGACCCGCCTGGCATCTCACAGATACGCATACATTCCTTCTTTAGACGCACCTGAGTGTCTTTCTCCTGCTGCCTTGCAGCCTGGTACCTTCTGCAGCAGACGCTGAGCTGGTCCCTCACCTGGAGCATCCAGCAGAGCGCACACAACTCACGGAAACACACTGAACACAGGCAGAAGCTCATATAAATACATGCAGCTTCACAGTAGACGTTCTGACAGCTAAATACAGTAAACACACTTATGATCTGCGCAGTGACAGCGTCCATGTGTCTGCTGGGCCCTGACTGGAAGAACCCACGACGAGTGGAGAATGTCCTCAGTCCCTCAGGAATCAGCTCTGCTTCGGGTTCGGACGCTTTCTTCCAGATCTACCAACACAAAACATCAATGAGATTCCTAAAACAACATCCACACTACTACTAACTAGTACTAAACCCAGATAGGAATTTTAAGACATTATGATGGTACTTAATAGTTGGTTAGTTAGTAACCTATATATTTAACCTGGTTAGATAAAGGTTAAGATATTACAACTGTACTTGTCCAAAAGACTAAACTACTAACATTTTAAGTAGTTGGTTGGTTAGTTAGCTAGTTAGTAAGTAACCTTTATATTTAACCTGGTGAGATAAAGGTTGCCAGAGAATACTGAGACATTATAACGGTACATGTCTAAGTAACCACTAGGTAAGTAGGTAATTAGGAAAGTAATTGTGAGATGGACACATGGGAAACACACCTTGTGCAGTAAGTGTCTGCAGCGCTGCAGGTTGCTGACGTACCACTGCGCCGCGGGCCGCGAGCTGTGTGCCGCCCTGAAGAGCATCAGAACCTTCTGAAGCAGCCCAGAAACCCCACAGCGAGACTCCGTCTCCAGAACCAGAGCTGCATCTCTCTCAGAGTCCTGAGGAGACGGAAACACAGCAGATGAGACAGACGCGACGGGCGGGCGTCTCTCGAGCTTCCATCGCCCTCGCAGCAGAAACCAGGGATGGAGACAAATTTAGAAAAGATATCCCTTAATTCGCAAAAAAAGGTTTTTACGCTCGCTTGAGGTGGTTTTTGACTTGTGCGAAAAAGCGTTAATGTGAATAATGTGAGACGGAAATGCATTAACCAGTTGATCAGGAAGTGATGATTTGGCTCGTCGGATGGAAACGGTGCTTTATTCACGAATGTTTCATGCGATATTCTAATTCTGCGCACAAGTTAAATTCACAGTAGCTTGGGACGGAAACCCGGCGGGTGTGTGACCCACCTGTGTGTTCGGTGACGGCTGTGGACAGTACAGAGGAGGAGCGGGCAGGTAGAACGCAGGAGGCACCAGAGCAGGAAGTGATGCGGCTCGCTCTTTGGCTGCGTCCAGAAGTCGTGTGAGCGGCTGAGAGATGACGTCCAGCTCCGCCATGACGGACGCCTTCAGGATCTCCTGCACAGAGAGCTGCACCAGATCCACGTCCTCAGCGCCCACGGGGCCTAACGAGCAACACAGCACATTAGCTGCAGACCGAATATATTTATATACTATTAATTCATATCTTCAGATGGGTTTTATTTTCACATTTTCAGTTTTCATTATGTGCTTTGACATTTTTGTGCTCAAAAGTTTGGGATCAGTAAGATTTTTAATGTCTCTGTATTTATTCGATCAAAAATACAGAAAAAAACAGTAAAATTGTGAAATCTTATTGCAATTTCTAATATTGGTTTAGTATTTTAATACACTTTAAACTGTAATTTATTTCTGTGATGCGCAGCTGTATTTTCAGCATCATTACTCCACTCTTCAGCGTCACATGATCTTCAGAAATCATATATTATAATATAATATAATAATAAAAAGCTAGATGTTTGGAGACGTTCCTCGTGTAACATGCAGAATTAAAACTGTTGTAAATCTTATGTTTTGATTAATTTATAGGGTCTAGATCTCATAATCCAGCTGATTTTCACCTGTGTTAGCATCTCCTTCAGACCCGGCCATCCGTCCCAGTAACAGCTCCAGCTGATGCTGGAATATCTCCGCAGGCTTCAGCTCGGGGGGCAGGTGCAGATCTCTCCAACGCAGGCTGGAGGACCGAAGAATGAGAAACAGGGAAACATCAGTGCAGCATCTGAAGCGACGGTGTACCTGACCCTCGTGCTGACGACAAACCTGCTGATGTCTGACCGTCCAGCGCAGCAGCTGGTGTAGGCCAGGCTGAGGGTGGAGGCCATCTTCCAGTCGCCCAGCCGCAGCGCCATCCATGCGGCCTCGGGCATCAGTCCCCCCAGCAGCAGGAGCTCCAGAGCGTAGCCCACCGTCCACAGCGCCGAGAGCTGCTCGGAGCGCACCGCCAGTGCCACACGAGTCCGGCACAGCTCCACCACACGGCCCCCGGCGCCTGCGAGAGGAAGAGCTGCTCAGGAGGCTCCGTCACGCTCCGAGACTACTGTGGTGATGCGCCTAATATAAACGTCTGAAACACGTCTCTTTCGCTCGCGTGCGAGAACAGCGCGTGAGTAACGAACTGATGACACTAGCATCATCATCTCATAAACAATACAGAGAACCTGCACACTAACATTAGTCACCAGTGCTATTTTAGCATTATTTATATACTTTTAAAGCATTTATTAACATTTTAAATTTGCATTTTCGGTTTTCGTATTAATTTTAGTTTTTGGTAATTTTGTTATTTGTTTTTATATTTAATTTAGCTTTAATTTATTTCATTTTCAGTGTTTACGAGAACGTGAACTTAAAAACCCTGAATGAAAATCAGAAAAGCTGCTTGGCAACTAATGGAAATACTTTATTTTTCATCTAACATTCATATTTTTTAGTGTTAATTAAGTAGTATTTATATACACTATAATATAAACTTAAACTTTCAAAAGATTTTATTTTTATATTTTCAGTATTAATGTTATTTTAATTTATTTTTAGTTATTTTTAGTTCCGTTTTCATTTTAAATGTGTGCTTTGTCATGTTTACTAGTTTTTAGGTTTTATTAGCATTTATATAAGCTTTATGTTATATTTGCTGAATGAAATAAAATATTTATTTCTAAAGCTACTATCTACTTTCTCATTTAACTCAATAATAGCTTTAAATGTTCTTTTGTGGGTATTTTCACAACCAAACTTAGTTTGTGATTAATTAGATTAATTAATCGCCACGTCACTATCACCACGACTGACAGCCCTATATAAAAAATTAATTTTGTTTAAAATACAAATAAATAAATTGACCACATGATATCACAGCATTAATTGAGCGAGGCTCATCCGGTTATCATCTCATCAACAAATATTTTGCATTTGATACCACCTTTGTATAAAAATATCTGAACTTTGGGAGCAAGGAATAGATGCAATTATTTCAGGTTTATGTGTCACATTAGACACGAGAGATCAAGTGCCATGCATTGTATTATTACATCGTTTCATGCAGTGTGCTCTGACGGTATACCACACAACACTGCGCGGGCTGTGCACAGAAACAGCACACGTGGTCCTGATCTCACCGTGTGGTAAGTGAAGAGGCGGCAGCACGTCGACGCGGTGTGGAGGGAGGATGCAGAGCGGCCGGTTGGTGAAGTACGCAGCCATAAACCTCCCCAGAGACTGAACCACAGCACAGGCCGCCTCACGCCCCACCGGACCCTCGGTCGCCCGCTCATCTACAGACAGAACTCTCTCACTCACCGAACAGAACAACCAGCATCCCAGCAACACACTGCTGCTCCACCTCCACTTCAAATCAACACTTATTCATCACGGATGACAGTAAAGACATTTATAATGTTACAGTAGATTTCTGTTTCAAATAAATGCTGTTCTTCTGAACTTTCTATTCGTCTGTGAATCCTGAAAAATAAAATGCACCACGGTTTCCACAAAAATACTGTGCAGCACGACTGTTTTCAACATTGATAATAATCAGAAATGTTTCTTGAGCAGCAAAAATCAGCACAAAAAACAGAAAATATAAAAAAACAGCTATTTTAAACTGAATAATATTACACAATATTACGGTCTTTACTCTATTTTTGATCAAATAAAGGTAGTGCATACCTAGGTTATAATATGCATTTAAGTGAAAAAAAAAACTATTAACCCTATAAAATCATTATTATACAGTTATTATTTTAGACACTTCGTTTCGCAAGGCACTGTATATCAGCACTATGAATCCGGACATACTTCTCTCCTCACGTACTGTTTTTTGCGTACTATATAGTTCAGAAGTAGGCATACTCAGATGCAGCATTAGTTTTACAGGGTTAACCTGACGTCTTGAAACGGTGTCCACTTGGTCAGTTCACAGAAGTAATAATCTACTTCCTACCATCGTCTGCTGGCGTTTCCTCTTCCTGGATCTGGCGCGCCAGACGGTCACACAGACCTTGAGCCTCTCGCAGTCGATACTGGAAGAGCAGCGTGTAGAGAAGAGCCAGACAGCAGCGAGTCTGCAGGTAACACGTCACGGGACCCGCTGAGAGACGCAGGACGATAAACTGAGTGACGTCTGACATTTAACGAGAGAGTCTTATTAAAAACAGCCACTGACCTCTCTGTCTCTCTGCCCTCAGCTCAGTCCTCCAGACCTGAACGCTCTCCCTATATTCCCCTAAAATAAAGTGCTGTTCACCTGCGGATGGACATCAGCGGCACATTATTATAACATCACGTAATACAAGATGCTTGTTTGTGCTGCTCGTGCTCACCGCTGAAGCTACGCAGCGTGTGGCTCTCCTCAAGACGGTCTCCAGCCGACTGTAACGCTTGCTGGATTTGAGATATAATAACTGACATCTTCTCAAGCTCATTTATTACGCCTCTGTGGTGACGTAATTCCTCCTGGTAGCGCAAAGCCCTTGTGTACACATCACGCCAAATAACCACCAATCTGAAAAACACAAGAGACGAAAGGGCTCTCACATCTAAAATAAATTCATGTAAACAAATCTAAACAGAAACAAAAACATTAAATAAATAAATGAATGAAAATAAATTTAAAAATAAATAAACAGAAAATAAATACATTTACATTAATTAATTACTTTAAATAAATATGAATTATTTAATTATTAAAAAATTGGAAATTAAAAATAAAACTTAATGTAAATAAATGGACGTCAATAAAAGAAATAAATGAGAATAAATAATTAAAATAATACATTTAAATTAATCAATTCATTTAAATAAATAATTAAAACAATTATTTACTCAAAATAACTAAATGGAAATACATTTAAATAAATAAATGGAAATACAATATTATTAAATACCAATTAATTAATGGAAATAGATCAAATATATCAAATTAATTAATTAAAAAATAATTCAATTCAGATCAAATAAACAAATTAAAACATGTTGCTATGCAGTTGCTAGGGTGTTCTGGGTGGTTGCTAAGATGCTCCGAGTTGTTTTAGTATGTTGCTATGAAGTTGCTAGGGCGTTCTGGGTGGTTGCTAAGATGCTCTGAGTTGTTTTAGTATGTTGCTATGAAGTTGCTAGGGCGTTCTGGGTGGTTGCTAAGATGCTCTGAGTTGTTTTAGTATGTTGCTATGAAGTTGCTAGGGCGTTCTGGGTGGTTGCTAAGATGCTCTGAGTTGTTTTAGTATGTTGCTATGAAGTTGCTAGGGCGTTCAGGGTGGTTGCTAAGATGCTCTGAGTTGTTTTAGTATGTTGCTATGAAGTTGCTAGGGCGTTCTGGGTGGTTGCTAAGATGCTCTGAGTTGTTTTAGTATGTTGCTATGAAGTTGCTAGGGTGTTCAGGGTGGTTGCTAAGATGCTCTGAGTTGTTTTAGTATGTTGCTATGAAGTTGCTAGGGCGTTCTGGGTGGTTGCTAAGATGCTCTGAGTTGTTTTAGTATGTTGCTATGAAGTTGCTAGGGTGTTCAGGGTGGTTGCTAAGATGCTCTGAGTTGTTTTAGTATGTTGCTATGAAGTTGCTAGGGTGTTCAGGGTGGTTGCTAAGATGCTCTGAGTTGTTTTAGTATGTTGCTATGAAGTTGCTAGGGCGTTCTGGGTGGTTGCTAAGATGCTCTGAGTTGTTTTAGTATGTTGCTATGAAGTTGCTAGGGTGTTCAGGGTGGTTGCTAAGATGCTCTGAGTTGTTTTACTATGTTGCTATGCAGTTGCTAGGGTGTTCTGGGTGGTTGCCTAGGAATCATTTATCCTGCAGTTTAATACTTTGTATCAGGGATTTGAACACTGACTACAAGCAGAAATAGTGATGACTGAAAAAAGCACTAGTTAGGAAACTCTTACTAGTCAAGTACACCAAAGAGTACCTATCAGAAGGTGCTGTTTGTGCTCCTGTCTCAGCATCAGCGTCGTCTTGTAACAGTGGGACAGAAAATATGTCAGAGGAATATGTCAGCTGACCGTCTTTCCCATGATGCACTGCTCTGGGCGGGAGGCTGTAGGTCTGATCCACACTCTGAGACGCTCGCTGAAGGACGACGAGCGCTGCGCTGAAGTTCTGGGAGGAAAGGGTCACGTCGGATGAGGAAAGCGGGAGAAACATGTCCACGAAACACCGAGTGAGCTCTACAGTGACGCCCAGACAGCCTCGGCCTGCGGTGCGTCCGGCATCCCACGGGAGGAAGGACAGCAGCGTGCTGAGGGTGTGCAGGGCGTGAGTGACCCACGAGCTTCGGTCTCTGACCCGGAGGAGGCTCAGGAGCCGAGCGATGCAGAGGACGGTGTACCTGAGGAGACGCTCTCTCTGCTGGACGGAGCCGCCCAGAGAGACGCCCAGAGCCCAGGCCCTCGTGAGGCTCCTGTGAGCCCGGTCCAGATCCTCCTGCTGACCCGAGGACGACGGCTCCGAGTGTGTCTGTGTCCGAGCGTGAAGAGTGTCAAACATAGACGCAAACTCCAGCTTGCCTCCGTCCTCCGTGCGTGAGCAGCTATACGCACCTTCATCAGAATCATGGTCCTCCTCATCCTAAAGAAACACCGTTTATTTGACAAAAAGGTCATATTGTACATGTGTGTGTGTGTATATTATATATAAAAATAAATAAATAATGAAACAACATTTAAAAAAAAAAAATTATTTGTTATTTTAAATAATTTTAATAAATGTGTAAATATTTATAAAATAGTTTTTTTTTTAAATATACACGCTAAACATTAAAATTAATTTTAAACTTTGTATAATTAATTCATTAAAAATGTAATTTAATTAAAAATGATTTATGCTGTTGTGTTATTGCAAAACCAGTGTGTATTTGTAAAAAAAAAAAAAATTATATATATATATAAAAAGAAAAGAAACACTGCATATTTATTAACTGCATATTTATATGCAGATAAAACTATAACTATGTTATTTTATCTGTCACAAAACAGCATTATATATTTAGATTATATAAAATTATAAAAGTAGAACTTTATAAAACCAGTATATACATTTAATCATTAAAACATTATTAAAAAAAAGATTATTAAATAATCATTAAATATAAAAATTTACAAGTAATTGTATTTTAATGTGTAATTATTTGTAGAAGTTATTTTTAAATAATCTTAAAGTGTAAATATTTCTTTTTTAATAATAGTAAAATTCATTATAATTGAATTTTTAATTTAATTAATTGTGACCCTGGACCACAAAACCAGTCATGAGGGTCAATTTTTTTGAAATTGAGATGTCTACATCATCTGAATAAATAATCTCTCCATTGATGTATGGTTTGTTGGACAATATTAGTCTGAGATACAACTATTTGAAAATCTGGAATCTGAGGGAGCAAAAAAATCTAAATATTGAGAAAATCACCTTTTAAAGTTGTTCAAATGAAGTTCTTAGCAATGCATATTACAATTTAATTGTTATTTATAATCAGTTAAAAGTTATCAAAAAATCTGAAAAATGTGTTGGAGGAGCAAAGCATGAATACAGATGTAAGAAGATTAGGAACAGAACAACAACGCTACATAAAACGTGTATTCATTGAAAAATAAATGGCATTTTATTTATGTTAAGTTAATTATAAACTTTGTATAGCTAATACAAATATAAAAAGAAAATAAAAATATTTGAATTCAAAATAAGTATTTATGATATTATCTGGCATGATGTGTTTTTAACCATGATGTGTTTTGGTTCTGGCTGACCTGGGTTCTCTCCGTATACTGTGTGAGGTCAGCTGTGTCCCGCAGGTACAGAGGCAGAGCAGACAGCGGCGTCTCCTTCTCTTTAAGAGCCTCTTTAAGGCTGGCTGTGAACATCAGAGTGGACATGGACTCCAGCCTGGACCTGAGCTGAGGCTGAAACACCCAGAAGAACCTCTCAACATCATCACAGCCGCAAAACACAACGCCTGAGTAACTAGGGCTGGGAGATTCTCTGATCTCATCCATTCATTCAAATTTCACTTTGAATAGAAATATTACCAAACGTTAGAATTGGACACTTTGACAAAATGATTACAGTAAAGAGAAAAGAGTGACATGTGACGCGCTCATATCACACAGAACGAGCTTTTGTTGATAAAGATGTAAGAAGATGAGAGTGAACTTCTTTTATCTTGAGCGGCGTGTTTTCAGAAAGCCGTTTCATGCAAGATTTAATTTTTTGCCATATCGGCCAGCGCTTCCAGTAACTAGCCTCCCCTCCGCTGACCTGCGACGAGCCCAGGACCCTGCGTGTGTGCTCCAGTCCCTGCGCAGCGTCCAGCAGGGCGGCGCTCATCACGGCGGCAGCAGACGGCCGCTCGCTCGTCCGGAGCACGGTCACCATGTAGCCGTCCGACACGATGAGGAGCGGCTGGCGCGGATGCCACGTGACGGAGTAGCGCTGTCTCATGGGGTCACGGAGCGACACGCTGGAGCTGGACACGCCGCCGTCCTGAGACTGCACAGCCACCGGAGGTCTACGGATCCAATACAGGAATATACTCAGAATCTAAAATCATCACAGCATGCATCTGATAGAAATAAGCTTGCATTCATATTTTTGATAGGAAAAGGTTTCTCATGCCTGCAGAGAAGTGATTATTAGATAAAGACTCTCACTATTCATGTACTTACACTGAACGATGGGTGACGAACAGAGATGTAAAAATGTTGATTAAAAGAAGAAATATTTATTTTAATAAGAAAGGTATTATATATATATATATATATATGAAGCAAAATCGTTTTAGTTTTAATTTAAGATTATTTTAAACAATTTTTTAAAAAATTCATTATTTGGAATTTTTTATGTTTAAAATAATTAGTGTTGATATTTGTATAATAAAAAGGTACATATAAACTTTTATACGTTATGTAATTAAGTACATATGCATTAAGTATTACAATTATAAAAATTAAAGAAAAAATATATATTTTTTAAATGAAATAAAAAATAATTATTGCCATTTACATTCACAAGAAAACTTTTTTATTTTTTTTAACATTAATTGTTATTTATAAAAAGTTTAAAAGATGCCATAAATCCTGAAAGATATGTTGAAAGAAGAAAGAAAATTAATAGATATGTAAAAATATTGATTAAGATAACCATTTATCTAACGTTATTATTTCTGCAAGTAATGTATATATTTAATTATATATTTATATATGAATGAACATTAAATATAAACTATTTTTGTAAAAGGCTTTTTTTTTTTTTTTAAATGTATAATTATTTGAAAAGGTTTTCTGAAAACTTATTTAAATAATTTTATTAAATGTGTAAATATCTGTATAATAAAACTTAAACTTAAAACATGTGTATCATTAATAAAATGATAAAAACATTAAAAACAAAAAAGTTAAATCTATACAAAATGTTAATTTAGAAACAGTTAAAACGATATCATAAAACCTAAAAAAACGTTGGAGAAAGAAAAAAATAAATACTGAGTGTTTAGGAAAAAGAAGAAGAACAACATAAAATGTGTAATGGTCCAAAAAAAAAAAAGTTTCTGACTGCATTTCTTCCATTAACGCTTCGATATCAACTTCACTCCGTGACACTGGAAGGGTCAGCAAACTGCACAAACGAGAGGAAGCGATTGAGTGACCTGTAGGTGACCAGCGGGTGAAGAGGCAGGAAGTGGGCGGCACCAAACTCAACGCTGCATCCTGTTGTGGACAGCGAGACGAGTCCACCCAGACGCGCCAGCATGAGCAGAGAGCCTCTCTTCAGCACACAGGCCAGATACAGACCCTCTGGAGTCCAGCTCACCGATCCGGCCCAGTACGACCTGCAGGAACACACACCATACACTGCATCTATATACAGCAGTCAGAAAGACTAATGCTACACTGATGATACTAAATTAAACGTGTTCTCGAGTAAGTGCACACAGCGTCTAACAGAGCTTTTAATCACACACCTCACATATTTAGCTGGCAAACTGAGCGTCTTAACGCCGCATCCTCCTAACAGACTGGACACGGTCACAAAGTTCTGAGTGCTGATGAACAGCGCCTGCGTCGCCTGACAGAAACACACACACACACACACACACACACACACACACACACGCTTTTAATCACAAATCTTGCTCTGATGGACTGCTACTGAACGCAGTGCTGAGCTCACCTGTGGGTCTTTCTGGTTAAGGACGACGGCCAGTAGCTGACCGTCCGGAGAGAACGCAGGGACCAGAGCGCCTCTGGACTTCACCGGTCTGCACGGAGGCAGGAGCTGGCGGAGCGGGTACCACCTCGAGATCCAGCGGACACTGAACCCCGCTGAACTGTCAAACAAACAGCAGAGACACAGCTTGAATTACTCTAATTAAATGCACATGTTTAATAAACAAGCCCTTACTTCCTGCACTGTTTATAACACATCACCTCTATATTTCATCTCATGTTGGATTAAACTTAGGTCCTCCATTTTTGGTGTTAAGAGCCAACATTTGCTTGCTTTATTGACTTTGTAAAAGCTTTTGATTCAATCTGGCATGAAGGACTCTTTCTAAAACTACTGGAAAACAGGATCGGAGGGAAAACCTTCGATCTAATCAGCACCGTGTAAACTTAACACTTAAGTTTTATATTACCAAGTGACTTTTTCTTTTTACAAAATTGTGCAGAGAGCAGTATAACAAAAGAGACCAATGTTCAATAAATAATTACATTTATTATTAATAATAAACAAACTAACAAATGAAGCTTTTAAATTAGCATAGTTCAAAAGAGCTGTAAGTTATAATGAATAAAAGCCCATTTAACATCATCTGACCTGAGTTTGTCGTCCCACGTGGAGTCCCACTGGATCTTCAGAAAGGTGACGATGAGCTGCGCTCCAGCGACGAAGAGAAACGCGCTCAGACACACGTCTCCGGCGGCCTACACACACCACAGACACATGAAACACACACAAGCAACCCAAACGACCTGCACCGACCAGCGCTTCTGCGGTCTTACCTGGCTCCTCACAAACACGCTATGAACGCAAGCCTCTTTGTCTTCTGTGGAGGGCAGCTGAACGTTCTGCTGGTCTGATATCTGCCTCCAGCGCCCCGGGACCGTGGCGTCTCGCGGGCCGCTCAGATCCTGAGCTGAAGAACACTCCCAGAGGAACACCGGCCCCGTCACAGCGGCCAGGAACACTCTGTGAGCGCTCTCCGACACCAGCAGAGAGAGCCGTGCCGCAGCCGCCGAACCTTCACGAGACAACGCGTTAGTCTGAGGACAACTTACAGAGGAGTTCGTGAAGAACTGGAGATAAAGCGGGTCTGATAATGACAATAAGCTTGTTTCATAACTAATGAACTTTGCTGCATTAAAAGAATAGTTCAACCATAAATGGAATTTGGCTGAAAATGCACTCAAATTTGTGTTTGTCTCTGCATCAGTGAATGGGTGCCGTCAGAATGAGAGTCTGATCACAATAATCCACAGCACTCAGTCCATCAGCTCACATCTGGAGAAGACCAAAGCTGACACACACAGAAATAAAAAGAAAGGCTCTGACACAGACCTTTGATGGCAGAAAGCAGCAGATGAACCTCAGGAACAGCGGAGACCGTCTTCAGCGAATCCTTGTCTTTGTTCCACAGGAAAAGTTCTCCGGAGAGCAGAAGACCCACCAGCCACACGCCTGCAAACAACACTGATGAACACCTGTGTCCCGCAGCGCTGAGGGGTCAGCACAGATCTCCGATCGCTCACCGTTCTGAGACGCTGACATGGTCACCGCCCTCCGCAGCAGCGGCTGGAGTTTCGGGGTCTTCTTCTTGGTGCGTCCCGAAACCAAGTGTATTTCGCTGATCCGATTGTCATCTAACAGAAAAACACCCTCCTTCTCCTGCAAGCAAACAGCGCTGAGGTGTAACATACATCAGTGTTCGTGTGAAGCGACGGCGGATGGTTTGTAAGCGTTTGATCTCACCCGACCCAGCCAGCAGAACCTGGGCCACGGCTTCCTGCGCTTGATGCTGGACGACAGCAGAACCTCCAGCTTCACTTCCATCCTCGAGTCCTACAGCATCCGGCTTAGACAAGCACATGAACACAAACTGAGAAATTTACTTGTATTTACAGCCCACATAACATATTAAACGAGATATAAAATGCAAAACACTGACGCAGCTTTAATACAGCCTTTGAATCATATGCAGCTGCTTTACAGCTAAATTATCAGTTTAATAACAAATAAACATATTTAGTGTTTAGTTTTCATACAAGTGAGAGTATTACTGAATATGACATACTGACTTTTGAGTCTTAAATTAATTGTTATAATAAAATAAAAATAAATAATAATAACAACAATAATAAATATTTTTTTAATTCACCCTTATCAGTCAGTCAGAGAAATCAAACTAGAAGCATAAATAAGGTATTAAATTAAATTCATAATATAAATGAGCATACTGACTCAGTCTGTGATATTGAATCTAAAATTAATTGTATTATCATTTTAAAAATTAATCAAATCAGCAGCTAAAAATATTATATATATATTCAATTAAATGCTAATAATTTAAAAAATTATCATTTACTCTAAATAACCTAACATTAATTGCATGATTTTTATCATTTTAAAAATTGATTCGCAGCGGTCAGTCAGATAAATCACATCAGCAGCCAAAATAAAGTACATACTTATAATACAAAATAATAATATTTACTCTAAATACTCCACAATAAATTACGTTATCATTATTATTATTGTTGTTGTTGTTGTTGTTTACCAAATTCATTGGCAGCAGTCAGATAAATCAAATCAAAGCAAATCAGCAGCTAAATGAGTATAAACACAAGCATCTATTATTCCGTTTGAAACGGAAGAAAGAAACATTTACAAATGCTGACTAACATGATTCTGAACTCTGTCAATATTCAGCGAATACATAAATCAGCTGAATATTCATCATTAGCGCGCGCAGTGATAGCGTTAGCACAACACACACACACACACACACACACACACACACACACGAACTCAGCTTCTGTAGAGTCAGGAGCCCGTGCTAAAGCGTCTCTATACTCTACCATCGTGCCATGACTTTAATAAACACATTCCGCGTCTGTTTATTCCGCTGTTTTTCGAATCTCCCTCCACTTCCGGTTTTCCAAACAGCGAACGCGATTCCCAGCATTCCCGCGGCGTTGCCATAGAAGCAGACGCGAACGAGCGCGGCCAGCGCGCATGCGCGTTCAGGAGTCTTTCCTGTCAGCAGCGCAGTGCAATACAGTAATTAAGTATTTTTATTTGCTTTATTACAAACTTAATTCAGTTATAATATACATGAAACCAGTTGTTTTCCATAAATTATTTTAAGAAATGTTGTGTTTGATAATGTAAAAGCAAAAAAGTTATGTTTTCTTATTTTATAAGAAGATATGATGGTGCAAACTGACACACTGCGACGCTATAATCAAGTACAGATTTTAAAAAGTAGCAGAAACTCATTTCTTTCTTGCATTAAATGAAAAACAACACTTGTTCCTAAAATAAAACCCAGGTTTTTTCTTCAGTTGAGTAATATGAGAGCCAAAAGATAAAACATCGTCAACAATGATGCCAAGATATTTATACTCTTTCACTGATTCAATCACGGAAGAGTCTGAAGAAAGATTAAATTATTTTACTTTTTTTTTTTTAACCTGAAAATAACATATACTTGGTTTTATTAACATTCAGAACAAGTTTTAAATTGTAAAGCCATGACTGAATGACATCAAAGGCTGCCTGAATCTTATACAGGGCTTGCTGTCCAGCAGTACATGACAGTATCATCTGCATACAAATGAAAATTTGCATCCTGAATGTCATAATCAAGACTATAAGGCTATAAGACTAAGGCATATAAATGGTAAATAAAAGGGGGCCCAGCACAGATCCTTGGGGAACACCTGTAGCAGTCTCCAATGAATCAGATATTTTCAACTTGTACACATTGAGATCTACCACTTAAATAATTTTTAAACCAAGGAATAGCATGACTTGATAAACCAGCGCTCTTCAATCTATGCAGCGATATTTCATGATCCACTGTGTCGAAAGCCTTTGATAAGTCAATAAAAAGAGAAGCACAGAAATCACCATTATCAATCGATCCCACAGTGTCATTTCAAAACAGCTGTCGTCGTACTGTTTTTTACAAAACCCAGACTGATTAATAGACAACACTTTGTTTGCATTCAAATAACACGTCAGCTGTTCACCGATGAGGCTTTCTAAGATCTTTGATAAAACACAGAGCTTTGAGATCGGTCTGTAATTATCTAACAGAGCAGGATCTCTCCTTTTAACAGAGGAACAACAAACGCTGATTTCCAAATTTCCGGAAGGTATTTAATGAAAGATTAAAAATGTAAGTTAAAGGGGATGTAATAATATCTTCAGCTAATTTCAAATATACAGGTTCCACACAATCAGGGCCTGGTGATTTATTTATGTCGAGCAATCTTAGTGCTTTAAAAACATCAGAAACTCCTCCTTTTCTGAACAACTTTCTGCATTAATAAAATCAGAACATGTAAAATTTCGTGATTCAAACAAAAACCCAGTGGCAACACAATGCTTATTAACGCAATTGAGCATTAGATATTTTTCTGATATACTAGTGGAATCCATATTTACACATGAAGGGAAGCTAGAAGTATTTTTACTGCCTCTTAACAGCTTTATGTTCTGCCAAAGTTTTTTGGGATTATTTGTATTAATAATAGTATTTGCAACAAAACAATCAGCCTTAGCTTTTCTGATAGCACCTGTGCATTTATGGTAAATGCATGAATGCGAATGTTCATTTGAAGCCGAAGATGTTGATGTTCATATATTAAAAATGAAAAAAAGACTAGCTAGCTTTACAATGAAACCTATTTAGAAAGCGTAAACAAATATTAATTACAAAATGTAAACAAAAAGACAAAATCAATCCATTCAGGCTTTACACTACGTATGTAAATTATCAAAATCACAAAACCTATATATATATAGATGTTAGCTAGATACAGATGTATAAATTAGTGCTGTCAAACAATTAATCGCGATTAATTTCATTCAAAATAAAAGTTGTGTGTGTAGTGTGTATATTTATTATATATATATATACGCACATTTGGTCTGTGTGTGCATTTTAAAACACACCAATTATGGAAGATTGCTTTGTTGCATGATTACACACGTACTGCAATTAGGCAACCAGGACAACACTGATGATATGTTCTTGATGACGTCATCAAGTTCTGGATGATGTCAGCCAATCACAGCTTAGACATCTAGCCCGCGAACCAACTAAATGACTTGCTGACCTCTGAACAGATCAGTCGAGAAGAACACATCTCTGAGATGGAGGCTGTAGACTGGGTCGAGTTATTAACGAGAGCTTTCTTCTGCTTCACTGGTATTATAGGGAACTGTTGGCTGGGTTTGCGCTCTCTTCCCAAATCCAGATCTCAGCTGCGGACCGGAGACGTCCTCTTTGTTAACCTGGCCGCGTCCAACCTGATCACAAACTGTCTGGTGGACCTGCCGGAAACCATGGAGCACTTTGGCAAATCCTGGCTCACGACCGAGTACTGCGGCGTGCTTCAGTTTTCATCCGATCTCTCGGAGACCAGCAGCATCTTCTCCACTATGTTCATCAGCATGTACTGGCATCAGAAGCTGGTGGGCTCCCTCAGACGTGGAGGAGCTCCGGTGCAGATGGATAATTTGAGGTTAGTCGGCGTATGGCTCGCTGGGAGCTGGATCGTGTCGACTGCGTTCAGTCTTCCGCACATCTTTATCGCAGACCACAATACGAACGAGAGTTTGGAAGTTTGCGAAGAACGTTTCGCATCACTTGCAGCCAAGCAGACGTTTGATGGCATGTACCTTACACTGTCTAACGTCGTTCCGATGATCGGGATAACTTACGCCACCGTTCAGATCGTCTTAACGCTGCTTCGGAGTCAAAAACGAATCAAGGATCGCTCCAGGAATGAAGCAAAGCCTCCACCTTCATCTGTAGACCACAAGCTGGAAGGAACTGCAGAACGCAGCGTGGAAGAAAGATCTCAACAGAAGACGCAGGTCAGATCCAATCCATCCTCAAGCAGCCAGGTTCGAGCGGCCAAAAGCGTGGTTGCAGTCGCCGCCATCTTCATCTTCTGCTGGTTCACTCACCTCATCCTCCGCATCTACAGCAGCTTCAGAAACTCCGTCCTGGCTGTGAAACTCACCAGCTTCATTGGAGCATCTTACGTCTGTTTCGTCCCGTACGTCTACTTGCACGGCGTGAAGAAACTCAACTGCTCTTGGCGGTAAGAACTGGTGAGTTTATTAAGCTTGGTGCATCCTGGGAAACCATTAGTGCACACAGCTGACCGCACCAATACAGCTTTCAAAACTGAGAGATTGAGCGACTGGCATCTGTGTAAATGCTTTAAACGTATAGATATGAAATATGTAAGACTGTAGATTATCTTGGGTGTAGGTGAGGAAAGAAAACGAATATGATTGTTCTCCTGTGCTTTGATAATTACGACCAGACGTCAGTGCAATTATGTTTGTTATTCCACTTGACGAATTAAAAACCTGCTTATGAGCGCAATTATTGTCGTGTTATTTTTGCTGTCAAATAAGCACAAAAATCCTCGCGTTAGCCGAGACGGTGAAGAGCACTGGACCTTAAACCAGCCAGCGTTAACCCTTTACAGCCTACTGCGTTATATTTGATACACAAAGGTCTGTAGATTGTCAACATGATCAAGACTTTGCTGATAAACCTGTCGCATTCAATCCATGTCTTCTGTCGTCTGATTGAAGGAGTGTTTTATCCAGTAAAAGCTCTTTTAGTGTAACTGTAGAAGCGTCCAGCTTCTCGTGTCAGATCTGGACTGATTTTGATCAAGTAAACATCAGAATAACTGCAGTCATGTCTCCAGATGAACACTTACTGGACTGAAGCAGCTCAGCTTTAATCATTTTCTAGAAACATCAGAGCGTCTCAAATCTGATCATCAGGATCTTCTGAGGAGCTTTACTCTCACTGTTCCTCAGCGGAGGAATGATCTTCATCTCACATCTTCTGAGGAGCGCTTACTTCTTCAAGCATTGCATTATATGTCTGAATCATTAACATCTCATCTTACTGAGACATGTTACTGGAGATACAGACTGATATTTAGATCATTTTATGTCAGTATCTGCTGCACTGTTATAAACATCTCACTGATTTACATCACAAGCTTCAGAATTTCATCACTTTTTGTCCACATAAATACCTGCAACAAATAGCACACTTTATTTTATTTCATATATTTAATCAGGGACATGCACATTAATATTACATACAATATGTAAAATGCACCAGATTTAGCCAACACTGGCTAATTTTCATCCGTAGTCTCTTTTGGCAGGTTGATGTTAAGGACAGGGAGAAAATATAAACAAAAAATATTAATACACCAAATTAAGAACAAGAAGAAAATATGAGAGCAGACGAAAAAAATCCTTAAAAACAGGTGGAGGTCTTAAAAATAAGCACCAAATCAGCAAATTGAATCAAATGTTCCCGACTCAAAATAGAAAACTTAGTTAATATGCTACAATGATGAAAACTGTTTGGGTTTTTTTTATGCAAGACCTTAAGAGTTTGTTTATAAACATATACATGTTTGAGTCCAGGTAGTCATGCAATATGTGATATGAGGAATAATCATTGAATTCATGAATAAAACTGCTGCTTCGTTGGTCAATTTATTTTTAATAAACCTGAAATTCGCTAAATTAAATTTTGCTATATTTTCCACTTTCTTCACATGTTTTTTAAAGGTAAGTTGAGAATCCAGTAATAATCCTAAATATTTAAATTCATGTACTACCTCAAGTTTTTGTTCCTGGACAAATACATCTGCTTTCACGTCATAATCTGGCCTTTTAGTAAAAAACATACAAACAGTTTTTCTGACATTAAGATGTAAACGTGAATTGATAAGCCATTGTGCAACGTGATTCATGGAGTCAGTCAATTTCTGTGCAGCCTGTTGTTGAGTTTTTGCATGAACACACAACACAACATCATCCGCATACATCTGACAAATAATCTCTGGAGGATACATTTGGTAAATCATTTACATACACACTAAACAATAATGGGCCTAAAATAGAACCTTGTGGAACTCCAATATTATAATCCAAGTAATCGGATGTCGCATTTATAACCCGTACACATGGTTTTCTATTTTCTAAATAAGATTTAAACCACATAACGGCCTCAGTTGAAAAATTTAAATGAAATAACAAAGAAAGTAAAATCTCATGATTTACAGTTTCAAAAGCTGTTTTTCCTCTATATTCTCACTGTATTATATGATGAGCCATAAAAGCCTGATGCATCAAATGTGATACTCAACAAAATCACATATGCAAACTTTGTTTAGATTTGATAAACTGTACCATTAAAAAAATAGATTATTTTCTGCTTGACTGGCATTACAGGGAACTTCTGGCTCTCTTCCCAAATCCAGATATCAGCTGCGACTCAACGATGTCCTCTTCATTAATTTTATTGGAGCTTCTTACACCTGTTTTGTTCCATATGTGTACTTGCATGGTGTGAAGAAGTGAAGAACTCTTGATGGTAAGAACTGGACTGGAAAAATAATCTGAGGAAGGAAGCTTGTTTTGATGATTAATGGCAAAACATGTAAACAAAGCTTGAGTGATTAGCAATTATTTGTTTGTACACAACATGTATGTAAACCTCTTGTTTTTGTATGAAATGTGTGAATTGTAGTAAAAGAATATTCAACTGCTTTATCATCTTTTCCACCATCAAAGCAAAAACAGAAGTGACTCTCCCTCCAGTGCTTTGCTGTAATTATGCTCATTATGCCACTTAACAAATTATAAATCTGCACGAGTGCAATTCTCCTCAATATTATTTACAAAAACAAAGGAGGACAGCACATTATAATTAACATATTTAAAGTATACTGGGGTGTTTCTGCAACTACAGACTCTCCAAAACTGAAAAAAAAAAAAAATCAACCATCAGAGTCTGTAATACATATAAAAAGGTCAACAAAACTGCATGGAGATTTTAATCTGGAACATGTTTATTTTTTATGTTTTTCAACTCTTCTTCTTACAAAATGTCCTTACCACAATGTTACAATAATGTTCATTATATACATTTTTCAATTTCTATAAAAATGTAATATATTTCAATAGCTTTTTCAAATTTTGTGCAGTTTTGTACTGATATTAAAAAATAATATACAAAATATGGGATTTCGAGGTTTTGTCTATGCCATGTAAAACTTAGACAGTAACCTTAGATGTCAGTTGTTTTCATACACAATAAAGATAACATATTTAGCTTTTTATGACAGATGTTGCAATTTGAATGTGTAAATAATCTCAACTTAAGCGTTACATTTTTTTTTTTTGCAAATAGGAACAAAAAATAACTAAAGCAGAGCCGCGGTAATGACATCTCGTGTCGGTAGGGACACAATGTTAAAATCAAAAACAGGCTACTGTAGAGAACAACGGTAAAAGAAACAGAAAACATTTAGACTGAATATTTGTAATTTAATATACAGTAAACCTTGAACTTGTCTCTACCGCAACACAAGGTCTTTACCGCAACACCTAAATTGGCTGCAGTAAAGACATGTTGCGGAAATGACATTTTTGCTAATATTGAAGGTAATTGGCAGCTAGCAAGGTCTACTACATTAGTTTTGACTCTTAGCATCTTAATATACATCAATTAAACAGTAATATACATTACAGTATAGAATTACTAAGCTGTATGGTAAGGACACAATAAATACTGACAGAAAAGATGATATTTACCTTATATTTCTGGGATCTTGTGAGTGAGGTGACCCAGTCTGTCTTTAGCTATGTGCTATTTTCTGTTTCCATAGAAACTAGACTTGTTTGTCATTTGAAAAAATGTCATAATAAAAGCCTTTTTTTTCATTGTTGCGGTAAGGACTCAAAAGTGTGGGACAGGCACAATCATAAAAATAATCAGTAAATAATAATAATAAAAAAATTAAGATACCATAAATTAATATGCATATTAAACAATTCCATTTGAAATAATGTCAAATTTGAATTAAATTAGCTTATTTTACGTATTTCAACATTGTGACGAGAGTTGGTGTTTGGACTTATAAATGCTTCATAATTTATATTAAATCACATCAATCATTAATTATATTTTTTGTCATGGTGTGTAATGACACTGTGAATATATTTATAAAGCATCATATGACAAATTTTAACATAAATTTAAAATTCCACTGCTGGGACTTAAAAGCGCCCGTAGCTGCAGAAACACCGATTTATAATATATAATATTTTGCCAAATATAATTATTCAATATAACGTGTATATATAATTTTTCTTTTATTTATGAATTGATTTTGGTAGCACTTTACAATAAGGTTGTATTGGTTAACATTAACTACATTAGTTAACATGACCTAACAATGAAAAATACTACTAAAACATCAATATTAACGCTAATTTCAACATTTAATGAAATTATTAAAACCAAAAGTAGTTTCTGTTAACATTATTTAATGGACCCGAGCCAACATGAATTAACAAAGAACAGCTGCATTTTTATTAACTAATGTTAACAAAGATTAATAAATAATGAATTGCTAATTATAAGTTAATGCATTAACTAATAGGACCTTGAAAGTGTTTCCGTAATTTCAATGTTTAAACATAAATTTTGTAACTATAAATAGTTTTTATATAGTTATACTTAATACTACTAACTTTTGTATAGTATTTGTAGATTTCCATGGTAACCACTACTGTAAACATTATTGTAACCACGTGTAAACAAAAATATAACCTAAGTTGCAAATAAGGCACAATGAATGTTAAAATGTCTCAAATATAAAGCAAATATGGATATCATTACCCATTTTACTCTCCGTTATTAAATAATTTAATACATTTCATAATTTAAAAGTTCAGTTTAGAAGTATCAGTATCATATCAAAAACAAAAGTATTATCGCTAGTCCTTAGTAAAATGAAATGATTGTTTCCTGCTCCAGAGAAACACTTTTCAAAAATAATTTGCCTAATTTTGACAAAATAACAATAAAATTACAGTAATCTGAATCTAGCCTTTGTAAAAATTATAAAGCAAAACATAAATGTGCAAAAAAAGTACTGTAAACTATTAGTATATGCATTAACGTTTACACAGAAAATCATTTAAAATCATACATTTGTCATTTTTATGCATTAAAAATTATAATCCATATTGTGTGTGTTTATATAATATAAATGATAAATAATAGTGATTTTCTTTTAAAGAGATGTTAAACAATTCCTCAGAAAGTTACACGGTTTACACAATTGTAAATTAAAACAAAACTTTTTCTTTTTATTATTTTCAAATCATTTGCGATACATATTACACAAAACTAGAAGCTGGCTGAAAAGATTCAGGCTTTCATAAAAATGTGTCCTTTTCACAAAAGACTGCCCTGCTGAACATGTTTCTGAATCAAGACACTTCCACGGAGACGTTACCAGCCACAGACAGCGTCTCAGAGTACAAAACATTAGAATAAGCGCCGCCTCCACGAGCACATACAGACTGTACAGACACCAATGATTAATTAGAACTGAATAAGAAATTAAAATCATGTATTAAACACCTTCCCATCTGCTGATGACCACAAGAACTTCTGCAAACTGAAGAATACATATCAGAAGTGTTTATTTGGGTTTTTCCACGGCTGGATGAGTGAACATTATTCATTCTCAGTAAATATAAAGACTGAAGTCCCGGAGCGACGAGAGGCGTCAGGCTGTCCATCAAATCATCAACAACACAATGACCTTCGCCGTCATCAATGGAGCTTCTCCAGCTTGGCTTGAAGCCATTTAAAGTTGCGTATAATGTCCTGCAGAGCTGCGTTTGGACTCAAGGACTGCAGCTCCACCAGATACCCGCAGATGTTATCCAGACAAGCGTTCGTAAACCTCCGTCTGCAATCAACCAAAGAGTGAGTGACAATACAATGTGTTTTCACAACAAAACCCACCCAACTGCTACTCAAAACTAGCCCAGGCGCATTTCGTGGAGGGTCCCCCGGTAAAAACTGCATTCCGGGGTGTAAAATACACTTTTTTGATGGGGTTCAACTGGTAGATTTCACACTCCAGGGGCTAAATATGAGGTTACTGGGGTCACTTCAACCAGCGGACATCAGAAACCACCCACAACACTGTTAAAGTAGCACAGTTCCACAGGAAAACTGCAGTCCTGGCCACAAAACCAGTCATATAGGTTCATTTTTTTGAAACTGAGATTTATACATCATAAGCTTTCCATTGATGTATGGTTTGTTAGGATCGGACAATATTTGAAAATCTGGAATCTGAGGGTGCAAAAAAATCTAAATATTGAGAAAATCACCTTTAAAGTTGTTCAAATGAAGTTCTTAGCAATGCATATTACTAATCAAAAATGAAGTTTTGATATATTTACGGTAGGAAATTTACTAAATATCTTCATGGAACATGATCTTAATATCCTAATGATTTTTGGCATAAAAGAGAAATGTATAATTGTGACCCATACAGTGTATTGTTGTGTATTGCTGCAGATACAGCTGTGCTGCTGATGACTGCTGCTGTGCTGCAGGGACACAGATGTGTGTGATATAATATACAGAAGAGGAGGTGGGCCTGAGGGTTACCTGTCATAGGTGGGCACTCGGCTGGGGTCGTTCACGTATCCTGACAGGAGCACATGGATGCACTCCACCAGGTGCAGTGGTTTCTTGAGGCGCTGCCAGCATGGGTCCTGAGTGACACACACAGAAATTATTATTATTAACATTTAAGTATTTTTGGGTTTGTTTACACTTCAGAATCTTGAACGTCACTTTTTAAGATGCCATGTCAAGGTACATGAGAAACACTTCAACTTTTAGATACAGCAATAATAATACAAAAAAAATTTTTTTTACATATAAATGAATATGAAATTTAGAAAAATAAAAAGTAAAAAAATAAAAACAAACAAGGTTAAGCAAGTGTAATTAGACAATTAAATTTAATATAATTATAAAAAATAAGTAAAGAAATATATAACTGCTGTTAAGCAATCTTTGAAAGGATTATGGACTAATAAATAAAAAAATTATTACATAAACATAAGAAAAAAATTTAGTAATACTAAATAAGTAAATATGGAATTTAGAAAAAAAAAAAAATTATATAGGCAACCGTTTAGTTATGATAAACAGATTTTTTTTAAAAACACCAAAAATCTTTAAGAGTATTATGGATCAATAAATAAATTATATGTAAAAGAAAAAAAAGAAAAATACAAAATATTTTTAAAATAAATAAAGATTAATAAATTCAAAATGTATTAAATTAATTACAAATAAGAAATATTTATTTAAAAAAAACCCATAAGTAAATAGATATATTGCTACCATTACGGACTAATAAATGAATACAAATATAAAATTTTAAAAATAAAAATGAAATAAGAAATTGATAAGAAAAACTATAATAATAGTCAATAAGTGTATAATTACCGTTAAGCAACCCTTAAGAGGATAATGAGATAAGTGAAGTGTGATATTCAGCCTGTGGCTTGCAGATTAAAATAAAAGCAATAGTTTTTCAGTAATTTCTCGCACCCGTGTCTTGAAGAGTTGGTCGTAAACCTCCAGCAGTCGTGGAAGCTGAACTCCAATCTCCTGCATGGTGAAGGTGACGAAACCCACGTCCCAGTTCAACCGGCACACTTCCTGTTCCAGAAACTTCACCAGGAAGTCTGAAGATCACATACAACATACAACAACACGAGATCAGATGATTTACACATTCAGCAGACGCCTTCATCCACAGCCACTCACAAAAGCAGCATCAAATCACCTGATGACTGAAAAACTACATTTTGTACTTAAATATAATCAATATTTGAATTATACAGTATTCAAATTTAAACTTTCATAACTTTTTGTTTCTCTCCACAGAGCCAAATATTACTAATGCACATTTCTTCAAAGCAACAAAATAACACATCTGTGAAAAAAAGTGCATAATGTTTAAATGAACATTTATAAACCATATATAATTAATGAAGATAGAAGCTTCAATTAGAAGCAAAACAGCATCATGTATGTATATTGTATATAGCTTAATACAAAGGACCGAAAACCAATCACAAAGAGCACTTTTTCATTTAAACACATGAGATGCAGTGGATGAGGAAAAACCACCATAAAGTCTTGCTTTCATGTGAGTCATTGAGATTCAAACGATTCATTCAGAAACAAAGCATTTGACTCTTAATGAGTGAATCACTGAATCATTCATTCAAATGATTCATTCACAAAGATGATTCATTCAGTAAGTAAACTGCTGTGATCTTTGTTTGGAACTATTTTTGTTGGCAAAATTGAGAAAAACAGGCATATTGTGTAAGTCACTTAATTCTAACTTTATTAAACTTGTATAAAATGATTATTACATTTGTTATCATGCACTCTTTGTGTGATATTATAGATTTACTATATTAAATTAAATAAATATAAAATGCATAAACAGAGCCATTTTTGCCATCTACAATTGAGAAAGCCTTGGATTTTGAGTTTTAACAGAATAATAAAATCACATGCGTGCACTCTCTGAGTGTTTGTGATATACTCGATAATGTCTAATCACACACCATTACAACAACACTTACCATGTGACCGCAGATATATCCCAGCCTCGACTTGAGTGGACAATGAAATCATGGAAATCATTACCTAATGGAAAGTATCGAGGTGTTCCCGCGTATAACTTCCCCAGCGACACGAGCTTCAGGCTCAGAGCGGTCATGCGGTCCGCCGGGCTCATGGCCACACTGTCACTCAGCTCTGAAACACAACAGCAGCCGTCAGACGCAGCGCCCCACAGCACAGGAACAGGAGGACGGCAGCGAGAGCGCTCACCCTTCTCCGTGATCTCCTGCCACAGCGAGTGCACCAGGATGGGGTCCGAGTGTCCTGCGCAGTGAATGATGGCCAGCTTACACTCCGACAGCCGGAAGTGATCCGCAAACTCACCATACAGCTGCAGAGACCAACACAACAAGCTCATGAAATAATAGGGCTGTCAAAACCGCTGAAAAACTCAACTCGAATTTTACACTTAAATATGATCGATATTAGAATTTAAGAGGCATAATTTCAGTTAAGGGGGGAAAAAGGACACAAGAGGCCGCATCAAGCAAAATATTACTAATGCATGTGTATTAAAGCAATAAAATAACATCACTATCTGTGAAACACTGTATAATGTTTATAAACCAATTATGTGACCCTGCAGCACAGAAGCAGTCATAAGCAGCACAGCTATATTTGTATATATGCCAAAAATCATTAGGATATTAAGTAAAGATCATGTGCCATGAAGATATTTTCTTCATCTCCTACTGTAAATGTATCAAAACTTCATTTTTGATTAGTAATATGCATTGCTAAGAACTTAGTTTGGACAACTTTAAAGGTGATTTTCTCAATATTTAGATTTTTTTTGCTCCCTCAGATTCCAGATTTTCAAATAGTTGCATCTCAGACAAATATTGTCATGTCCCGATGATGTATAAATCTCAATTTCCAAAAAATTTTATCTTATGACTGGTTTTGTGGTTTATGGTCACATATAAATAAGTAAGTTGCTTAAACAAAAACAAAACAGCATCATGTATGCTTAACACAAAAGGACGAAAGCCAATCACAAAAAGTGCTTTTTCTATTTAAAAGCATGAGATGCAGTGGGATGAGGAAAAACACCCTGCCATGAAGTTGCATTAATTTTACATGGCTTTCCTAACATGCGGCTCTCTTGAGACGCGAGTGCAACAGTGATAGACGTCTCTCTAGAAAATGCGCAAAATGCGCGATCAGTGTGAATGGATTGGTTGCCTGTAAACAAGATGATCTCCGCACTGATGTTCTCTTTTTCCGCAATATTTCGAATGAACAATGCAGCATCGATTCGTTGGATAGGCTAACAAAAACATTAAAAAGCAACGTCACTTAAATTATCATTGCATTTGTGCGCCACCTATAAGGCTGCCTGACGCGCACTTAAAATTCGAATGCAGCGTTTTTGCATTTGAATGTGGATTTTTATTTTAAATGCAAAGAATATTCGAAAATCTTTTTTTTTTTTTTGACAGCCCTATTATGAAACAGCAGATCAGAAGTGCATTTACTGCATGCAACTGAAGCGTCTCTGTTTACCTTGGTAATGTCCATGAGCTCAGAGTCCAGTTGTGTAATGGCTCCCTGCACCGAGGGATGCTGGGAATACTGTCTGCGGAGCGTCTCCTGGATCTGCACCTGAATCCGCACCACCTAAAGGATCAGAGCAGCGTTACAGCCTAAACTAATTTAGGGCTGCACGAGTCAGCAAAATAAAACTGAAATTGTGACATGGTTTGGTGCAGTTATCAAATCATAAAGGCTGCAATTTCATTAAATCAGTACACATGTGGAGCAGAGTAAATCTGTTCAATTACACACGAGCAGCTGCTGATCTCATGTTTCAACACCTCGGAGCCAGTGCTATTCTGAGTTTTCATTTTAACTTTAGTTTAGGTCATTTTATGTGCTTTTGTCGTTTTTATTATTATTTTTTTAAATGTCATTTTTGCTTTATTTTTTATTTCAGTTTTATAATTAACACTTTAGCTGAAACGTATGGTGAGTTGCAATAACAAAACTTGGTTCTGATTGTGTAATTAAAGTTTAATTAAAAGAAGCTTTAAAATAAGTACAGTTACAAAAAACAGTTATGGTTAATCTTTCTAAAAAGAAATAAAATAATTACTTCTGATCTTGACTTTGTTTAGTTGGTTCATTTTTTAAAAGTAAAAAAAAAAAAAAAATGTATTGTTTAATTTAAATATTTCTATATAGCTGTATTTTTATTGCAGTTTTATTTTTTTAGCAATTTTACTACCTCAAATTTTAAATTAGTTGCCATGACAACATTTCTAATTTATATTTAAGTTTTAAAATTTTAAGCTTCATCAAATATATATCCTTATAATATGTATCCTTATTCCAAAAAAGATTTTTCATAGTTAAACTGTTGACAACAAGAGTAATTTCACAATATTAATTTATTATTTTTCTTAAATACCTGGATTGAGTGACCTGCCAAACTCAATCTGAGCAGTCCTCAAGAATCGGCTAAAAACACATCTCTTCCATCTTTATTTGACCCTTGAACTCTAGCACTCTCGATTATAATTCTATTAAAATTTTTTTTAAAAACTTGCCCCTTTTAAACACTCATAAAAGCGTCTGCTAAATGACTAAATGTAAATACTCATTGTTTTACTTTACAGTTAAATATTACAATACTAACAATAGTAATATTTCTTATTTTGTTTAATATTTAATATAATGATCATAAAAATATTGTATGTATATACCTATATGTATGTATATATATATATATATATATATATATATATATATATATATATATATATATATATATATATATATAAAAAGCGATATTGATATATAATTGGTCATTTATCATATCTATATAAATGTGAATTTTTTTGGCAAATTGTGCAGCCCTACAAACATTTTTTGAATTACAATTACAGCTTTTATCAGAAACAATCACAATTAGATTGTTTTCTCCCAAATCGTGCTAACGGCTCTGTCACTGAAGCTCCTCAGCAGCCGTTTCTGTCTCAGTACCTCCATCTTCTCCTCCAATTCATGCAGAAACTCTCCGTCGGCTCCCAGTGAAGAGACGCAGGACGAGCTCTTGGCGGAGAGGATGGCTCTGGAGATGTACTCCAAACGCTGCTTCAGAGAGATCTCCGTGCTGCACACACACAAAACCAACACAAACCTTCACTTTCATTTCAGATCGAGGCATTGATTCTTACAACAGCCTTATGAAATTCTGTGCTGTTCATTTACATTTTTCTGGTTATCAAATGAGGGCATAATTTGCAAACATGAACATGAAAATGAAATAAATGAAAATAAAGGAGATTTTCTAGTCAAATTAAAACATGGAGGAAATATTGTGTGATTATTCAAAAAATAAAATTTTATTATTTTTTCAACAGTAGTAGTAGCAGTATTACTACTGAATCTACTGAATGATAGTAATATATTTGTGCCACAATGTCTTCAAGTTAAATGTTGTGTGATTATTCCTTAAAACAAAGTTTTAATTTTAGCAGTAGTAGCAGTGTATGCACATTCTACTGAAAAATAGTAATATATTTCTGGAACAATGTCTTCAAGTTAAACCGAACTTTTATTTTGACGGGTTGCTGTGCATACATACGAGGCTAGTTTTAATGTAATGAAACAGTAAAATCCTGATGAAGTGACTCTCAGGGCAGTTCTGGGGATGTTGTTCTTGTGTTTATGTCCTCGTTTAGAGAGACGACAGACGCTGAAATCACCGCGAGCTTCAGTATGTGTGTGTGTAGTAAACGAAACCGCACGTCTGCGTCATTCATTCACACAGAGACACAACTGTAAATTCTAATGACTGGATTCTGTCCTCATTTTCCACATTGCGGAAATCATAGGGCCCTACTAAATGCACAGTTATGAGAAGAGAGATTCTGAACCAATCAGATTTCAGTGGGAGGGGCTAACCAGCATGATACCTGTGCATGTCAGCCAGCCGCGCCAGAACGTGCGCCGCTTTGCCAAAGCTTCTGTTCTTCTCGTAGTATCGCCACAGAAGGTCCATGTTACGCACTTTACTCTGGTCCTGTTTGATCATGTGCATCAGATGATCCTCCAGGTACGGCGAGTTCACCTGGAGCAGAGCAGAAAACGCCCTTAACACTTTGAACAGAGAGAGACTTGAAGCTACGCTGAGTAAGTGTGCATGCGATCATTCGTACCTCCAGGAGTTTGTCGGTGAGATCGGCCTGAATGAGCCAGTTATAGAGAGCGATGTGGAAGAGCTCGTCTTGAGATCTCTGAGCGAGACCCAGCATCTGCTCAAACTGAGGGAAGAACCAGTCCAACAGCATCCATAATTAACCAATGCTGTCACTGTTAACTTAAACCACAACTAAACTTTTGCGAAGTGAAACTAAAAATATAAAGAGGGGAAACATTTCAATTTAAACATTAGAAATGTTGCCTTGGACGCAAACTGAAAACAAATTTAATTTGAAGTAATGACTTAAAAAAAAAAAACTTAAAGATAATTACAAATTAATAACAAGAAAATATAAAGATTACAGGGAAAACCATTAGAAATATTGCCTTGGAAACCAACCAACCAAAAAACAAAAAAAAAAACGTAAGAGGAAAAACTTAAATGAACATTAGAAATGTTGCCTTGGCAACTAACCAAAAGTAAACATTTAATTTGAAGTAAGAAAAAGACAAATTAAACAAACAACAAGAAATACAAAACTAAGGATGCATGATATTGGATTTTTGACGATATCCGATATTCTTAAACTCATTTTGGCCGATACCGATATATTCCCTTTTGTTTGGAAACAACACCAAGTCTCTCCAGTGTGGACATAAGCAAATTATTTTTAATTTTGGTTAGTTTTTAACAAGAGCTTATTTGTTAGAATTAAACAAACAATAATGAAGTTCTTTTAAGTATAAATAAACTATATATCAATCGTTGCATTTTTTCTTTCTTTCAGAAATATGTAGTGGTAACATTAACATTTTATTTTAGGATTTAACATTTGTAGATGATCTAAAGCAAAAGAGTTGTAAAAATTCTGAAAACCTTTTAGAGCTCATAATTTGTTTAAAAACATACCATATTACACATGATACCAATAATGCTGAGTTTAAATGCAGCGATCCAAAACAGTGAATCCAATCATCATTCAGGCAAAACTTTGCTTCAAGACTGAGACACACTGCTGACGTGATCTGATCACTAGCACACCCTGAGCACATGTGAGTTAACATATTCCTCTTATCGGCAACACATATCGGCATAACTTTTCATATCGGGCCGATGCCGATATTTACATTTTAAGCCATTATCGGCCGATTCCGATATTGGTCCGATAATATCGTGCATCCCTATACAAGACCAAAACAAGTACAAATTCATTCATTCATTCATATAAAAGAAATATTGAATAAAATATATGAGAGGAAGAACGTAAACATCAGAAATGTTGGCAACTAAACAAAAATGACAATCACATTACTAAAACTAAAAACAAATTATAAAAATAAAAGTGAATTCAAAACATTAGGAAGTACTATAGATAACAGCATCTAACAGGTTCAGACTGAAGTATATGAGGCTCTAGCAGGTGGGTTGTGACTCACGTGAGCGGCAGCGTCCTCATTGCTCAGCATGTTGGGGTCAGAGGTCATGACGGGGGGTCCGGGCTGTTTGGGGACGCTGGGAGACTGAGGGGCCGCTTTGCTCTGGTTCACCAGCTCCTGCATGGTGTCCGTGATGCATTTATAACAGGAGAGTCTGGACGAAAACAAGGTTTACAGCCTGATTTAAACCAGAAAATCCCACAAGAGCACCTCATGATCCTGTAAAAGAAGTTATGTGTGAACTGACCGCTCCTGGAAGGCCTGCTGACCGCTGGCGTCCTCCTCCGGCTCTCCGTTCCTGTAGAAGTGCAGTCCCAGTTTCTGAGGGTCTTTTTTATCAGCGGCTGTGAGACAAAGCTCCACCACTCCCTCATAGAAACGCACTGGACGCGGACAGAACATAAGATTAGATTCAACTTGAGTGTCATCGATTGTGCAGAGTATAAGTATAAAGCCAATGAAATGCAGTTAGGATCTAACCAGAAGTGCAAATAAAAAGTGAAAAGTGAAAGTGAAAGTGACGTGACATACAGCCAAGTATGGTGACCCATACTCAGAATTTGTGCTCTGCATTTAACCCATCCAAAGTGCACACACACGGCAGTGAACACACACACACCGTGAACACACACCCGGAGCAGTGGGCAGCCATTTATGCTGCGGCGCCCGGGGAGCAGTTGGGGGTTCGGTGCCTTGCTCAAGGGCACCTCAGTCGTGGTATTGAGGCGGAGAGAGAGCTGTACTTTCACTCCCCCCACCTTCAATTCCTGCCGGCCCGAGACTCAAACTCGCAACCTTTGGATTACGAGTCCGACTCTCTAACCATTAGGCCACGACTTCCCCAAATAACAAAGTATGCAAGTATATAAATATGTATATACATTAAGCTTTATGATATATAGTGCAGGTTATGAGGTAGAAGGGCATAGATCAGCTCAATGCAGATGACTATAAATACAACATAAGGTGCAAAGGAAGTATAAACAGAAGGTGCATTATACAGTGAGGTATGGAAATAGCATGTGGCCCTCGAGCACAAAATCAGTCATCTGAATAAATAAGCTGAATAAATAATCTTTCCATTGATGTATGGTTTGTTATGATCGAACAATATTTGTCTGAGATCTGGAAAATCTGGAATCTGAGGGAGCAAAAACATCTAAATATTGAGAAAATCACCTTTAAAGTTGTTCAAATGAAGTTCTTAGCAATGCATATTACTAATCAAAAATGAAGTTTTGATATATTTACGGTAGGAAATGTACCAAATATCTTTATGGAACATGATCTTAATATCCTAATGATTTTTGGCATAAAAGAGAAATGTATAATTGTGACTCATACAGTGTATTGTTGTGTATTGCTGCAGATACAGCTGTGCTGCTGATGACTGCTGCTGTGCTGCAGGGACACAGATGTAAAACTAACACTAGCTTCTCTATTGTTTTTGTATTCTATCTATTAATTTTCTTTTTATTTATTATACAATTAACAAAAAGCAAAAAAAAAAAACCTAGCTTTTCCAGTTTTATCCATTTTCTTTTTATTATATAATTAAAAAAAACCTTGCTAGTGTACTGTGTTAAGCTAACAGACTTGTTATAGCACTTGTATATTGTTGTTCTTTTGTTGGTTTTGATTGCTTCTATTGTCCTCATTTGTAAGTTGCTTCGGATAAACGCCTCTGCTAAATGACTAAATGTAAATGTTTATATATGGCCAATGACCATAATAGTGCAAATGGCATCAAGAGGAAGAAATGTGCAAAGTATATAAAAATGCGTGATCGTTGTATAAAGCCCGGTACATACGAAGCCGACGCCGACAACCTAGTGGCGACGAAAGCAGACCGCGGGGTCGGCTCACGTCAGCAGCGTCCGGGTCCAAAGTTGCCCTGACACACCAAGCCGACGCTCGACACCCGACGGCCAGGTAGCACGTCCGTTCTGCGCCTTTCTCGCACACTGGCTCGCCAGCTGAACAGCCAATCAGAATGATCAGATGGCCCGACTGACCGACGAGCTCCGAAAAAAAAGCCGGCGAGGACCAACATCAGCCGACGGCGCGGAACACACTGAGAAAACTTAGTCGGCCGACGAACAAAAACTGCCCGACGGCCGACCGTCTGCTTGGTGTGTACCGGGCTTAAGGATAAAAGCAGGTGAATGGTTCAGCTCTCTCCGCGGTCACCTTGCCGGTACTGCGAGCAGACGAGGGGCAGGTCTGTATGGTGGCTGATCTGCTGATAGAGGCGCAGAGACTCCTTCAGCGTTCGCTCCTTCTCCAGCTTGTTCTGGATCTGTCTGGAGCCCTGCAGCAGCTCGTTGGCCTGTCAGGAGGGAAAGAGACCTGATGACGTCCTGATCCTCAACCGCTTCCGCTTCATAAAACACTGTGCCATACTGACTTACTCACACAACTCATCTAGACGAGTTATAACTCATATACTCGAGCCATTAAATAAAGACATATAATTTAGAAAAAACAATTATGTCAAGGAATAGTTAAGGAGTCCAAAAAATTGTAAATTAAAAATTTAAAGCACTACAAAAAAATTGCTAAAAGCTAAAATTGACTCAAAATACACAAACAAAAAAATGTTAAAAACTAAATGAATACATAAAAATTAACTAAAACAAGATACACCAAATAAAGACAATAAATAAAAAAAAACAGCTACACTAAAATAAATAAATACAAAAACTAAGTATTAAAATTAAAACACTAAATAATAGCTACATTTAATAAATACAAACACTAAATACAAAAAAAACTAAATTAAAAAACAAACAAAATTAATCAACAAAAAAATAAATTAAATAACATTAATAATAACAAAAACAGGACCAGTATTTTTTTCCTAATAAAAGTAATAAATGTAAATTTAAAAATAAAAACTAAAATAAACAAATAAATAAAATAAATGAAACCGAATTATAAATATAATGAAAAATGTAAAAATAAACTGAGACAAACATAAATGAAAAAATTAGCCAAAATAAAAAGAATAAATAAAAAACAGCTACACCAAATACATGAATAAATGCAAAAACAATTAAAAATAACTAAACTAAAAACACAAATAAAAAAGTAAAACTGAAATCAGTATATAAATAAACAGAAAAAGAAAGTAAATGAAAAACAAACTAAAAAAGAAATAAGCGAAAGTCGTTTCCCACAGCTGCTTGGAGCTGGATTAGTGTGTGTTAGTGTGATTTGTGTGTTTAGTGTGTGTTGTGTGTGTTCAGTGTGTGTCAGTGTGTGTGTCAGTGTGTGTTCAGTGTGTGTCAGTGTGTGTCAGTGTGTGTTCAGTGTGTGTCAGTGTGTGTCAGTGTGTGATCAGTGTGTGTTCAGTGTGTGTCAGTGTGTGTTCAGTGTGTGTCAGTGTGTGATCAGTGTGTGTCAGTGTGTGTCAGTGTGTGTCAGTGTGTGATCAGTGTGTGTCAGTGTGTGTCAGTGTGTGTCAGTGTGTGTCAGTGTGTGATCAGTGTGTGGTCAGTGTGTGGTCAGTGTGTGTTCAGTGTGTGTCAGTGTGTGATCAGTGTGGGTCAGTGTGTGATCAGTGTGGGTCAGTGTGTGTCAGTGTGTGTCAGTGTGTGTTCAGTGTGGGTCAGTGTGTGTCAGTGTGTGATCAGTGTGTGTCAGTGTGTGTCAGTGTGTGTCAGTGTGTGTCAGTGTGTGATCAGTGTGTGTCAGTGTGTGTCAGTGTGTGATCAGTGTGTGTCAGTGTGTGTTCAGTGTGGATCAGTGTGTGTCAGTGTGTGTCAGTGTGTGTCAGTGTGTGTCAGTGTGTGTCAGTGTGTGATCAGTGTGTGTCAGTGTGTGTCAGTGTGTGTCAGTGTGTGTCAGTGTGGGTCAGTGTGTGATCAGTGTGTGTCAGTGTGTGTTCAGTGTGGATCAGTGTGTGTCAGTGTGTGTCAGTGTGTGTCAGTGTGTGTCAGTGTGTGTCAGTGTGTGATCAGTGTGTGTCAGTGTGTGTCAGTGTGTGTCAGTGTGTGATCAGTGTGTGATCAGTGTGTGTCAGTGTGTGTCAGTGTGTGTCAGTGTGTGTCAGTGTGTGATCAGTGTGTGTCAGTGTGTGATCAGTGTGTGTCAGTGTGTGTTCAGTGTGGATCAGTGTGTGTCAGTGTGTGTCAGTGTGTGATCAGTGTGTGTCAGTGTGTGTTCAGTGTGGGTCAGTGTGTGTCAGTGTGTGATCAGTGTGTGTCAGTGTGTGTCAGTGTGTGTCAGTGTGTGTCAGTGTGTGTCAGTGTGTGTCAGTGTGTGTCAGTGTGTGATCAGTGTGTGTCAGTGTGTGATCAGTGTGTGTCAGTGTGTGATCAGTGTGTGTCAGTGTGTGATCAGTGTGTGTCAGTGTGTTCAGTGTGTGTCAGTGTGTGTCAGTGTGTGTCAGTGTGTGTCAGTGTGTGATCAGTGTGTGTCAGTGTGTGTTCAGTGTGGATCAGTGTGTGTCAGTGTGTGTCAGTGTGTGTCAGTGTGTGTCAGTGTGTGTTCAGTGTGTGATCAGTGTGTGTCAGTGTGTGATCAGTGTGTGTCAGTGTGTGATCAGTGTGTGTCAGTGTGTGATCAGTGTGTGTCAGTGTGTGATCAGTGTGTGTCAGTGTGTTCAGTGTGTGTCAGTGTGTGTCAGTGTGTGTCAGTGTGTGTCAGTGTGTGATCAGTGTGTGTCAGTGTGTGTTCAGTGTGGATCAGTGTGTGTCAGTGTGTGTCAGTGTGTGTCAGTGTGTGTCAGTGTGTGTTCAGTGTGTGTCAGTGTGTGTTCAGTGTGTGATCAGTGTGTGTTCAGTGTGTGTTAGTATGTGTCAGTGTGTTCAGTGTGTGTCAGTGTGTTCAGTGTGTGTTCAGTGTGTGTCAGTGTGTTCAGTGTGTGATCAGTGTGTGATCAGTGTGTGTTAGTATGTGTCAGTGTGTTAAGTGTGTGTCAGTGTGTGTCAGTGTGTGATCAGTGTGTGATCAGTGTGTGTCAGTGTGTTCAGTGTGTGTCAGTGTGTTCTGACTGGAGTCTGAGTGAGAAGCACAGGTACCTTGGAGCAGATGCTGTCGTCGCTGCTGTACAGCAGAGGGCAGATGTCTCTCAGGTGAGTGCTGACGGTGTCTACAGACGCGCTGTCTTTGATGTACACGTTAATGAGGGCCGTGATGAGCGCGCCGCTCAGCTCCCGTCCAGAAACAACCACATCCTTAAAACTCACCGCCTTAATCTGCTCCTGAAACTCCTGACAGAGGAAGAGAACCAGGAGCAATATTACAACAATCTGAGCGAATACTGTTCATTAGGGGTGTAACGACATCAGAATCTCACCATACGATAACATCGCAATATGAAGACCACGATACCATATTTATTGTGATATTTAAAAAACAAACAAATGAAGAATTGAAAATTTTGTACATTTTAAAGGTAAATTATGCTATCTATTGCACTTTGAAAGAGCTTCAACCCGTGTTCTTAACTAATAAAACTTGAGTCAGAAAAAAGTCAGTGAATTGACTTGTAGCTGAACTTTAAAGGAGACTCAACCCTCTTTTATTTGTGATATACTGTCTCAGTCTGAATTACACTCTCACTGCTGTTTTAGGAAGACAAACTAATCAGAATATAATAATAATAATAACAGTAATAACAGCTGCACTGTAAAATAAATGAAAATGAACAGGTGTATTATTTCTGCTTTACACTACAGTAGAGAAATCACAATACTTCTTTCCTGATTTCTACACTTGAAAGAGATATTTTGAAGTTGTTCTGCGTTTAAGCCGCTCGCGGTCAGTAATTCATATTCTGCACTTGAAGCTTTTATTTTGAAGGAAACTCCAGCTTCAGTGAAAACAGCCTCAAAAACACGTCTCGCTACAAATCTAGAGAAACGCTGTGATCATCTGCAGCTGAAATAAAGCAAACGCGCGCTAAACTCACAGAACGTGTGATAAAGGAGTCGACTTCACGCGGAAAACACCGGATCAGCAGCTGATCGTCTGAACCGAGAGCAGCTTCGCTTTAAAACACACCATCAACAGATTATATTGTGCTTTCGCTTCGAGAAACCTATCGTTTCATATCATCATGTGACAACAATAATATCGTGATGTTTTGTTATCGCGATACTGATAATATCGTTCCATCCCTACTGTTCATATTCAAGAAAGCACGAGGGGTAACAGAGCGATGGGTCGTACTTTGGGCATCTCTGAGATGATGAGGCTGAACTGATGGTCACACAGAAGTTTCCAGAGCGCCAGCGTCTGATAGGAGCGATGAACCGTCTGCTGCATGGCCTGAAGAGACGCCTTCTCGTACGCTTGAGCCTCTGCTGAGGAACACACAGGAGAAGACGGTGAGCACCTGCACGCTCGCAGACACGCACACACACACACACACACACACACACAGACACTCACTGTGGTACTTCCTCTGGAGCTCCTGCTGCATCTGCTGAGAGCTGGATCCATCGGGCCGCATGAAGCCCAGAAGCCTTTGCTGTAGGTTTGCTGGCGAGCTGAAGCTGAGGAGGTCAAGTGAGTTACAGTCAAATACAGTTATGGTTGCATACTTTCTTTTGAAGTAATAAAACAATTGTTCATAAAATTATGGAACAAAAAAACAAAACAAAAAAAAAATGGAATGAAGATCAATAAAGTATTTCAATATTTTTGGTTTTTAAATAAATAATAAATTTCACTAAATATGTAAGATTTTTAACTAAAAACTAATAAAAAAAATTATAATTTTATAGAATACAAATAATTTTTTTTACATTTTTTATTAAATATTAAAAAAAATAACTAAATACTAAGTAAAAAGTTAATAACTACATAACTGAAAATTATTAAATGAAACAAATCAAATTCTAAATAAATGTATAAATTGTAAAAATATATTTATAGAAAAAAATCTTATAAAATATATAAATGTTTTTTTAGTTTAACACACTAGTTTAACTAAATGTTAATAAATATGACTGAAAATTTGTAAAAAAACAAACAAATTAAACACTAAAATAAAGTTAAAAATACATATTTATAGAACAAACTATTTATTAATTATCTTATTAAAAAGTACTTAATTTCTAAAAATGAAATAAAATAAAATAAATAAATAACTACATATCTGAAAATTAGTAAATGAATAAAACTTTTTTATTCTAAATAAATTAATAAAAAAATAAGTAAAAAATATTTAAAATAAAATGAGCTAAATAAAAAATGAAATACTAAATACAAACTAAAGAAATAACTGTTTGATTTATTTAAATAGGTAATAGATCTGCTCTTGAGCTGAAACTGAAGAGGTCAAGAGAGTTAGAAACCCAACGTGTGTTACTACAAGATGACCATGAGAGGATCTAAAGGGCACCTACTTGCCCACACCCAGAGAAGCTGGACTGAACTGGGAGTTTTTGTCCAGGAATTCCTTCAAACCCTGAAGCTCCATCAGGATGACCTCCAGATCAGATGAGCTGGCCGTACTCTCCAACTAAACCCAAAGAACATCATCAGAACAACATCAGAACAACATCAGAACGGCGCTGAAGTGATTTCAGGCATGTTACAAATAAACCAAATGTTTTACTGCCAGAAGTCTTTCTCTGATTGGCTAAAAAGTCAACCATAAATGAAAAAAACAAACACATAGACTAAAAAAGGTAAATATAAATGAAAAATAAAAATTTGATAAAAAATCTAAAAAAGCCTGTTTCCGCCACTGAATATAAACATTAAAAAGGTAATTGCGACTTTTTATCTCGCAATTGCGAGTTAAGTCAGAGTTGTGAGATATAAACTCGCAATTCTGAGAATATATCAGTCTTTTCCCGCTCAAAATTGGACTTTTTCAAAATTGCAATTGCAAGTAAAAAAGTCAGAATTGTGAGATTAAAAAGTCACTTACTTTTTAGATAAAAATCTGTGCTTACTAAAAATAATCAAAATAAATAAAAACAAAATAACAAGCATTATTGTATAAATGCTCAAAAATCTGTAATAATCAATAAACAAAATAAATAGATGAAAACAAAAAGCAGCATTTTTTTGTAAAAATGCCCCAAAATCAGTCATTATTCACAAAAAACTAAAATAGCGCACAAATCATTTTCATAAAAATCTGGCGTTACTCACAATAGTCGCAGTCTGACTGCCTTTGGTTATGGTGGTCTCCATCGAAAGACTCCCATCCCAGATGTTCCTGTTTTAAAACATCAACATTAAAAAATAACTGCAAAGAATCAGTCGAAATAAACCTTCATCCAACTGTTACAAGCAGGGCTGCAAAACGATTAATCGTAATATTATTATTATTATACACATGTATATATGTTTTTTAATATTTGTATGCACTGTATGTATTTTTATGTAAACAATTTAAATTATATATAAATATAAATATTTTATGTACAAATCTAACCTATTTTTCCTTAATATATACGTGTGTGTGTGTTTATTAGGGCTGTCAATCGGTTAAAATATTTAATCTCGATTAATTGCATGATCTTCGTGAGGTAACTCGTGATTAATCGCACATTTCTTTTTTGTTCTAAATGTACCTTAAATTAATACTTTTCAAGTTTTTAATACTCTAATCAGCATGTGCATGGACAAATATGGATGCTTTATGCAACATATGTTTATTATTATTGAAACTATACTCGGAGCATGAAAACTAGACATGTTTCAAAGCTCATAGATGTTTTTCAGAGAACTTGTTCACGTCTATTAGACACATGAAGAAATAACATAGAAATACCAGGTTCCTGTCACTTCTCTTTCTTTGTGCTGAGCAGTTTACTGACAAACCTGTTTACATCATTCACAGGACGGAGCAGCTCACTGCTTCTGAACAAGCAAAATGTATTATTTATTATTAGATTTGTTTGCCTCTCTGTGCCACATACTGTATTTTGATGCAGCTAAATTCTCAATAAAACTGTTTTCATTGGTATATTTGACTGTTTCTGTTGTCAGACAACGGGATGAATATGAAATAGTGACTGAAACGCAACCCATTAAGACATAACCAGCTCTCACTTCCAAGAAATCCTGATAATTGAGCAGTCGTCTGATGAAATCAAATACACAAGATAAAGACAATATCTGTGCTGTGATTTCAGCTGTACTCGCATGTAAAATTAGAGAAGCATCATAATATCGGTGTTTAACTGAAAGCTCTGCTCCTCTCCGCCGCTCGTAAGCAGCACAGCTATATCTGCAGCAATAGCCAACAATACATTGTATGGGTCAAAATGATCCATTTTTCTTTTATGCCAAAAATCATTAGGATATTAAGTAAAGATCATGTTCCATGAAGATATTTTGTAAATTTCCTACCGTAAATGTATCAAAACTTCATTTTTGATTAGTAATATGCATTGCTAAGAACTTCATTTGAACAACTTTAAAGGAGATTTTCTTAATATTTAGATTTTTTTGCTCCCTCAGATTCCAGATTTTCAAATAGTTGTATCTCAGACAAATATTGTCCAACAAACCATACATCAATGGACATTTATTCAGCTTCAGATGATGTATAAATCTCATTTCTTCATTCATTTTTGTTCATAAAATGACAAACATCTGTATTTAAGTGTAACGCTGACTGACCCCAGTATACGTGTGAAGTAGATACTGATGCCGTTGTGTTTTCCAGAGAAGATGACCTCGGGTCCAGACGACACAGCTGTGATGGCCGCGCCGCTCGGCATCATGGGAGTAGCTGGGAAGTAAGGCGTGGACACGGTCGGCGGGAACATGCCTGATGAGTCGAGAGGAGTCAACCACATATTTACACACAACAGCAAAACACATTCAGAAAACCACACTTGTGCAACATTCACTTTCAATATTCAAGCATCAAATAAGACGAGACGAAGTCATCAGGATCCGATCGGGTTATTATTATCATTTAAAAAAAATGATATTCTATATTTAGAATTACATGCAAAATAACAGGAAAAAGACAACAAAAGATGCATTTTGGGCCTGAAACACAGTAGGAGTAATAAGGGGGGGGGGGGGGGGGGTGATAAACTTTTTGATAAACAAAAAGCACTTTCAGTGTCTAAGAGTGCTTTAAGAATCTGAAAGTTTACAGAATCATAGTTATGTGTTTTTCTTTTTTCTTCAGCATTATTGCTGTTTGATTATTACTTGATTATTACTGTTCAGAATCGATTCTGAACATGTTTTTTTTTCCCACACTAAGCTTGTTTTTTCCAAAATGTGCCCAGATCTCGGATTTATAAATAGTAGGTGCATTTTTTAATACTCGCTGATCCAAGTGTGACGTTAGTAAGCTATAATAATCGATTATGATCTATTACTGCATTGATTCAGAATCGTCTGCGTCGCGATGCATCGATTAAACATCCCTAAAATACAGACATTTCATTACTTGCTTAGAAAGATGGCAATGACTACTTCATCCAAAAATGAACATTTGCTGAACATTTACTCACTTCTCAGGTCTTCCAAGATGGAGAGGAGTGTGTTTCTTCATCAGATTTGGAGAAATGTAGTATTCCATCACTTGCTCAGCGATGGATGCTCTGCAGTGAATGGGTGCCGTCAGAATGAGTCCAAACAGCTGATAAAAACATCACATCAAACGAGCTGTTTTGTCTTGTAAACGCTGCTTGATCTGCAGATTTCTCTCATGATTCAGACCAGAACACTTTTTCACTGAAGAAAGCGTTATTATGGACTCTATGTATTTTAGTTATAAACGTCTTAATGCTGGATGTGTTTCAGCTTTTGTCTTCTCCAGATGTTAACTGATGGACTGGAGTGCTGTGGATTATTGTGATGTTTTTATCAGACTCTCATTCTGACGGCACCCATTCACTGCAGAGCATCCATCGCTGAGACACTGATGCAGAGACACATTTCTACAAACCTGATGAAGAAACAAACTCATCCTGATCTGGGATGACCTGAGGGTGAGTAAATGTTCAGCAAATGTTCATTTTTGGCTGAACTATTGCTTTAAGATCAACTACACTAGTAGACACAGATTAGTGAAGCGGTCGCTGGTCAGAGGGGTGTTTATACCTGGCGCAGGTGTGGCAAGGAAACTGGGGTTTGGTAGGGGGCTGCCGACAGACACTGGGGATCCTACAATCACAGCAGACTACAGATTAGACATTAGTCCACACTGACACATCAACAACCAGCTACTAGTACGTGATTGGACACGGTTAATGGTTCAAACATGATCGGTGCGGCGGGTGGAGATGTTAGTCACCTGGTACAGGGGAGCTGAAGAGCGGGCCGACGTTACTGGGGGCAGAAAGGGCAGATGGGAAACGCATCTGAGCCTCTCCACCATACCTGCATAAAAACACCTTCTATATTAATCATGTCAAAACTGCAGACATAAGGCTGTGCAACATATCAAATACTGACGATTTTATAGCCCATAGAAAAGAAACAGCATGATTTGTGAAACGAGTATTGCAGTGGTTTGAGGCACATTTTATTCAGCCATTCAATGAACTTATCAAATATATCATATTTTCCGGAAAATGTCTTGCACTGGATCGAAATTGCACAAATTAAAAACAAAAACAAAAAAAACAAAGACTGGAAAGGAAACATTTTACCATTTCTTATTACATTCAGAAATCATGTAAAATAGTGACATAAAAAGGTTTAAATAAAATAAAAGAAACAAAAACAATTAATAAATATTTTTGTAAAAATGCTAAAAATGGTTACTATTAAAAAAATAATAATTAAAAACTGAATAAATAACTAAAGCATTTCTGTAGAAATATCATGTGACATGAATCCAAATGTTTTGCATGACATTAATGGCTTTATAAGTCACAACACTGCTGTGGATACAAGCATCCGCCAAACGGATAAAATGCAATATAAATCTAAATTTCATTAGTGTTTCATTAGAGACATCGGTTCAAATTGTCCATTTAATACAATTGATTAAAAAAAAATTCATAGCACTGTAAAAGTTGATTTTATTCTTTACACATTTTGGCACTATTTGGCTACAATGACTGTTAAAAATGAAACGACGGCTCCTCTAACTTAAAAACAAACAAAAAAGACCCTTTAAGTCATTTCAAAGCAACCACAAATATCATCAAAAGCCTGGGAAAGAGGAGATATAAGTGTTCATATCTGACCTGAAGAAGGCTCGTGTGGCCCACACAGAAACCTCTCGATCGCACGCCGCTGAGGAACAGGCCAAGATGAGCGCTGTGGCACACGCCTGACCCTCCTGGACGGGAAAACAGCTGCACTTTAGGACCCTATGAATTACTTTTCATTTTTTCCCAAACTCCATTCGAATTTTTCTGGACTCCTTTTTAATGGTTAAATTAACTTTTATTAATCAGAAAGCATGTCTTAATTAAAATCATGAAACTTATCAAACATTACACGTTTAGGGCCTATGAAATGTTTTGATTTTAAGTTTTATTATTGCCGAATTCTGCTTTAGCACGTCCAATTATTTGTATGCATAAAAACAACTTAATTTAATCTTAAAATAGCCTTATGAAATGTTTTATTTCCTCAGAAATTCTGTGTTGTGTACTTTTTCAGGTTATCAAATGAAGGCATAAAACATTAATTTATCTTTTAATTACTGAAAATTAATCTTTTTTTGGCAAACAAAGGGAATTTACTATTGAAATTAAAACATGGAAATGTTGTGTGATTATTCCTTAAAACAAAGTTTTAATTTTAGCAGTAGTAGCAGTGTATGTACATTCTACTGAAAAATAGTAATATATTTCTGGAACAATGTCTTCAAGTTAAACCGAACTTTTATTTTGACGGGTTGCTGTGCATACATACGAGGCTAGTTTTAATGTAATGAAACAGTAAAATCCTGATGAAGTGACTCTCAGGGCAGTTCTGGGGATGTTGTTCTTGTGTTTATGTCCTCGTTTAGAGAGACGATGCTGAAATATGTGTGTGTAGTAAACGAAACCAAATGATTCAGGCACCAGATATAATTTTTGATATTTTTGTACTAGCGGCAGCAAGACACTACAGTTCACGTATGTAAGTGAGGATAGCAAAATAAAGTAAACTGTGACATTATACCCAAAACTTCATTAAGTGGACTAGCAGTAAAATTTGGGAGCAAAAATGATTCAGACGCTTTGAGCTGAGCATGTTTTGCTGAAGTGTTTTTCTTTAATTGCTAATGCGACCTTTTTACACACAGACTGAACACAATGAAGCACTGCTTGGTAATTGGTTGAGCTAAATTGGTTTTATCTAATTGTGCTCTTAATTTAACAGCTGAATAATTTTTGGTTATCAAGATGAATTTGTTCTGACACAGTTTTACTCTGAGTTCTTCTCATATTTTATTACCGTTTTCTAAACTACAGTGAATAAACTGAGATAATGTGAGAAACGTTGCAGGTGTCTGAATAATTTCTGGTTTGACTATTTATGGACAAACACACACCAAAGCGTCTGGAAGGTTAAAGGTGCCGTCACTCACCCCGTGGAGCTTGAAGAACCTCTCGACGTCCTCGCTCTCTCCTCCGGCGCTGCTCACCAGCAGGTGGCGCAGCTGATCCACCGGCCGCAGCTTGTGGAAGATGTGACTCCCCTGAAGACGGGAAAACAACACGAAGAACATCACAACCAGAGGCTCCATCAAACATTTACATTTAGCTGACGCTTTTATCCGAAGTGACTTACAAATGAGGACAACAGAAGCAATCAAAACCAACAAAAGAGCAATGATACGCAAGTGCTCTCAGTTAGCTTAACACCGTACACTAGCAAGGGATTTTGTGTTTGTTTGTTTTTTTTATAAACACACATATACACTGCTGCTCAAAAGCTTGGGATCAGTAAGATTTTTCATGTTTTTTAAGGGAGTTTGCGTGTGTGTCTATCGCCTTCGATAATGAACGCGATATCGCGCAGCTTGTCAGTGATCTACGGCTCTGTGTATTAAATGGCGCTCTATTTGAAAACAGGTGATGGAGATTTAGCGCTAATCATGGAACCGGCTTTACTGACGAGATGTGCATGAATATCGTGTTTGATTTATCGCCCAGCCCTAGATGAAATAGGATTAGAATAGAGTGCTCATACCTGAGCGGACAGGAGAACAAACTTCTGCGGCGGGACGCTGTGCTGCTGGACGACTAGAGGAGAGTCCGTGACTGGGATGAGATCTTTATTGAGAGGAGTGAGGATTCTGGGAGGTTTGGTGTCCTCGACTGAACACAGAGCCCATGAGTGACCGTCCACATTCACCGTCATCTGGACAACAAGACAGAACACACAGACATCAGTGTGTTGTTACAGTGAACTATAGAAGCCCGTTTCTGCCACAGAATACAAAATAAAAAGTCGATTGTTACTTTTTACCTGCGAGATATAAATGAGTTTCTCACAATTCTGACTTTATTTCTCTGAATCCTGAGTTTAAATCTCACAGTTCTGTTTTTAGTTTCTGCCACAGAATAAAAAATAAAAAGGTGACTGTTACTTTATCTCACAAATCTAGTTTTACCTAATTTCAGGTGTTTTTTTCCCCTAAATTAGTTCCCCCCCCCCATTTTATTTTTTAATGATTCCATTTTGATATTTATTGATTATTTTAATAAATTCTGTTTTGTTTTTTAATACCAAAAATTCCGTTTTAATGGTTTAAATAAAATTTTAATGAATCACAATTTCAATAAGCATGTCTAATTAATTTAAATGATAAAAAAGAACAACTTCTAATAGTCTTTTTAGTAATAAAAGTATCTAATTAATTAAAATGACGAAACCTAACAAAAATGTCATTTTTACGGCACTATGAAATGTTAAGTTTTTTCCTCCAGGGATTTTGTGTTAGGCATTCAATCAAATTAAAGCAAATGGTATCTTTTAGTGAATTAAACAAACCCTTTAATTTTCTGGCAAGCAAAGTGCTGCAGAACAGATGTTTACTGTTGAAATTGAAGATTTAATTTATAATTATTACTATTATTACACTGAAACATATTCTACTGTACAATAGTAATATATTTGTCACAATTTCACATTAAACCAAACTTTTATTTTGACAGGTTGCCGTGAAGACCTTAAATGAAAGGAAATGTAAAATACTCATATAGTGACCGCCAGAGCGGTTCTGGAGATGAAGATCATGTACTTTTGATATATTCAACCAAAATTTGACAAATTCCATGACATTCAAAGTTCCATAAACTGATTATCTCTCACAATTCAGACTTTTCTTCTCAGAACTGTGAAGATAAAAAAGGTTAGAACTGAGAAAAATAAACTCAGAATTGTGAGATAAAAAGTAATTACCTTTTTATTCATTTTATTTCATGGTGGAAACAAGCTGCCATAAAACAACAACAACACACGAATGAAGACAGGACCAGCCGGACAGGAAGAGGAAATAGCATCTCTGACCTGAGCTTCCATGAGGGGCTTTTTAAAGGGAAAGGAATCGTGGTTGATGCACCACAGTACGTCGCTGTCTTCAGCCTCAGACGCGGCCATCAGCAGAACTCCTTTACTGTAGAGAGCCTTGTGAACTTTGGCTGGTTTCTGGAGGGTGGAGGACGCAGAGAAGCCGGGCGGCAGACGCACGTGCACCAGCGCCAGGATGCTGGGCCGCGCCGAGATGTGTTTGGCGTTTGGAGGAGCAAAGGGGATGGTGCTGAAGTAAAGACGCACACCTGCACGACAGAAACAGTATTTACAGACCGTACAGACCCAAGATTCTTTGGGGTCTCCGTTTGTAAAGCGTACCAGCATGAGTGACGGCCAGCAGCTGACAGTCTGACGACTCGGAGCGGTCGATTACTGCGATCTGAACGATGGGTTTGAACACGGAGCGGTCGATCGTCCTGAAACACATGCATTACACAGGAACACCTCACATGAGCAGCAGGAGAGCTCAGTATAACCGTGAGCATATCTGTGAACGCCTTTACAATCTATTTTTTACATATTACTTTTTTATTCATAATTGTTTTTTTTTTTTAATAATATTTATTAATATAATCTCATTATTATAAATAATTAAGATTAATTAGGGGTGCAAGCAACATACTGGTGACCATATTGGTATAAACAAGAAATAGTATTTTTTATTAATTTCACATTTATTAAAGATGAGAAATGAATTATGTATTAAATGAATTAATAATAATGTAAAGCTTTTACAATATTTATATATTAAACTTTTTAATATTTTTAAAATGAAACGTTAAAATGTTAATAATAATGAATATAATTTTTATTAAGAGAAACTAGGTGCGCACAATATATCAGTGACCGTATCAATTACTAATATTAGGATTTTCAATCCATTCTGAATTTAAAGATGATACATTTATTATTAATAACATTATTTTCATAATAAATAATGATGTTAATAATATTAATATAATTATTTTCATTAAGAAAAACCAGGAGTGCACAATATGTTGATCATTTAAATTAATTTTGCATTTATTAAAGATAACGATATATTTTGGTAAATTGTTAATATAACGAATATTAGTTTTATTACAAATTAAAACAATATATTGGTGACCAATATTAGCATTTTCTAATTCTTTTTAAATTTAAGATAATGATAAATATTTTATTAATAATAATAACAACAGTAAATTAATTTTTTTGTACAACAACAAAAGTGTATAATAATAATTAATATATTGTAATTATTATTAATAAGATATTTTAAATTAATTTTACATGCATTAAAGAATGATTTTTATATAAAACAATAATACTGTTATTAATAATGATAATAATTTAATTTATAATTATTAAAAAATGCCAAATAAACCAAATTAATACTTATAATAATTTATATTTTCAATAATTTAATGAAAGATAACACATTTATCCCTTTAAGAAAAATCATTCAGATTTGACAGTTTTGATTGTAATATCGTAATGGTTATTCAGAAGTGAAGCTGCACCTGGCGATGTTCCCAGCCGCTGAGACGATGGAGCTCTGAGACATGGCAGCGACTCGACTCATTCCCCGCCCGTCAGCGCCGAGATCATACACCTGCAGACACAAACATCACATTAAACCCGATCACAGATCACAAACACCGCAGGCTCCGCTTCACGGTCCACACACCCACCTGCAGGACGGCCTTCTCCGAACGGGTGTATAAAATATTCCTCGAATTATCAACAGCAATTTGGACAACGGGATCTGAAACAAAACACAAGATTTAAAGTGAAGCATCCAGTTTGGCTTACAAAATAGGGCTGTGTGATATATATATCGTCTGTGATAATATCGTAATTGTTGTTTTATCGATGTGTGATTTGACATTATCAAGTATTTTGCAAAAGCCGTTCTAAACCCCTGCAGAGCGCACGCATTACATGATGAAGTCTAGACTACTGCGTGCTCTTTCACTGCGTGATTCAGTCTATTAAATACATTCAGAACGATCACAAATTCAAGACGTGGGGGCAGAAAATTTATACATTTATACCACTTCATATAGTTAATCAATTTCACACAAAGAGTGCCGTTTTTCTCCAAAAATCAAAAATGATACACATTGCTCTTTGTATTGTTGTAAAATACATTCATGAAAAACAAGTAATATATTTATATATAGATATATACACTGTAAAATTAAAAAACATTTGTTTTAAAAGTACAGCACAGTAATGAGGCAGAAGCGTGTGATAGATAAGACGAACAAGAAAGGCTATTAATAATCTTTCATCGTGCAAAAGTATTATGATCTGAACACAGCGCTGATGAGCCTCTCGAGCGCAGAATAGAAAGGTTCGAAGCACAAAGTGAAGAGATATTAATGCGTGATGTATTAAATCTGTGCGATCGTTTATTGAGCCTTTTCTTTTATCAGTGTTAAGTTTCAGCGACTGAGCTCGTTAAGAACAGACTCTCGAGTCCAGTGCTGTGATCTAACAGACACCAACACGACTTTGAAAACAGCAGAAGATAAAGTCCTTTTATGCAAAACCATTTATCTTTATTTACAGATCAACTACAATATTAGGAACATTTAATCATCTCGCAGAGAGTTTCATCGTCTTGACTCGTAACCGAACGCGACACAGTTTGACGCTGAATGGAGCCGCGGCGGAGAGAAGACTTTACATCAACTTGACTTACATATTCATCTGTGCCTCACACTGAACTATAATCTGTGCCTCACGCTGCACTATTCACGCTGAACTATAAGCTGTGCCTCACGCTGCACTATAATCTGTACCTCACGCTGAACTATAATCTGTGCCTCACGCTGAACTATAATCTGTGCCTCACGCTGCACTATAATCTGTACCTCACGCTGCACTATAATCTGTACCTCACGCTGAACTATAATCTGTACCTCACGCTGAACTATAATCTGTGCCTCACGCTGCACTATTCACGCTGAACTATAAGCTGTGCCTCACGCTGCACTATAATCTGTACCTCACGCTGAACTATAATCTGTGCCTCACGCTGCACTATAATCTGTACCTCACGCTGCACTATAAGCTGTGCCTCACGCTGAACTATAATCTGTACCTCACGCTGAACTATAATCTGTACCTCACGCTGAACTATAATCTGTGCCTCACGCTGCACTATTCACGCTGAACTATAAGCTGTGCCTCACGCTGCACTATAATCTGTACCTCACGCTGAACTATAATCTGTACCTCACGCTGAACTATAATCTGTACCTCACGCTGAACTATAATCTGTACCTCACGCTGAACTATAAACTGTACCTCACGCTGAACTATAAACTGTGCCTCACGCTGCACTATAATCTGTACCTCACGCTGCACTATAATCTGTGCCTCACGCTGCACTATTCACGCTGAACTATAAGCTGTGCCTCACGCTGCACTATAATCTGTGCCTCACGCTGCACTATAAGCTGTGCCTCACGCTGCACTATAATCTGTGCCTCACGCTGCACTATAATCTGTGCCTCACGCTGCACTATAATCTGTACCTCACGCTGAACTATAATCTGTACCTCACGCTGAACTATAATCTGTACCTCACGCTGAACTATAAACTGTGCCTCACGCTGAACTATAATCTGTACCTCACGCTGAACTATAATCTGTGCCTCACGCTGAACTATAAACTGTGCCTCACGCTGCACTATAATCTGTACCTCACGCTGAACTATAATCTGTGCCTCACGCTGAACTATAAACTGTGCCTCACGCTGCACTATAATCTGTACCTCACGCTGAACTATAATCTGTACCTCACGCTGAACTATAAACTGTGCCTCACGCTGCACTATAATCTGTACCTCACGCTGAACTATAAACTGTACCTCACGCTGAACTATAATCTGTACCTCACGCTGAACTATAAACTGTGCCTCACGCTGCACTATAATCTGTACCTCACGCTGAACTATAAACTGTACCTCACGCTGCACTATAATCTGTACCTCACGCTGAACTATAATCTGTACCTCACGCTGAACTATAAACTGTGCCTCACGCTGAACTATAATCTGTGCCTCACGCTGAACTATAATCTGTACCTCACGCTGAACTATAATCTGTGCCTCACGCTGCACTATTCACGCTGAACTATAATCTGTGCCTCACGCTGCACTATAATCTGTACCTCACGCTGAACTATAAACTGTGCCTCACGCTGAACTATAATCTGTGCCTCACGCTGAACTATAATCTGTGCCTCACGCTGAACTATAATCTGTGCCTCACGCTGAACTATAATCTGTGCCTCAGGCTGCACTATAATCTGTGCCTCACGCTGCACTATAATCTGTGCCTCACGCTGCACTATTCACGCTGAACTATAAGCTGTGCCTCACGCTGCACTATAATCTGTACCTCACGCTGAACTATAATCTGTGCCTCACGCTGAACTATAATCTGTGCCTCACGCTGCACTATAATCTGTACCTCACGCTGCACTATAATCTGTACCTCACGCTGAACTATAATCTGTACCTCACGCTGAACTATAATCTGTGCCTCACGCTGCACTATTCACGCTGAACTATAAGCTGTGCCTCACGCTGCACTATAATCTGTACCTCACGCTGAACTATAATCTGTGCCTCACGCTGCACTATAATCTGTACCTCACGCTGCACTATAAGCTGTGCCTCACGCTGAACTATAATCTGTACCTCACGCTGAACTATAATCTGTACCTCACGCTGAACTATAATCTGTGCCTCACGCTGCACTATTCACGCTGAACTATAAGCTGTGCCTCACGCTGCACTATAATCTGTACCTCACGCTGAACTATAATCTGTACCTCACGCTGAACTATAATCTGTACCTCACGCTGAACTATAATCTGTACCTCACGCTGAACTATAAACTGTACCTCACGCTGAACTATAAACTGTGCCTCACGCTGCACTATAATCTGTACCTCACGCTGCACTATAATCTGTGCCTCACGCTGCACTATTCACGCTGAACTATAAGCTGTGCCTCACGCTGCACTATAATCTGTGCCTCACGCTGCACTATAAGCTGTGCCTCACGCTGCACTATAAGCTGTGCCTCACGCTGCACTATAATCTGTGCCTCACGCTGCACTATAATCTGTGCCTCACGCTGCACTATAATCTGTACCTCACGCTGAACTATAATCTGTACCTCACGCTGAACTATAATCTGTACCTCACGCTGAACTATAAACTGTGCCTCACGCTGAACTATAATCTGTACCTCACGCTGAACTATAATCTGTGCCTCACGCTGAACTATAAACTGTGCCTCACGCTGCACTATAATCTGTACCTCACGCTGAACTATAATCTGTACCTCACGCTGAACTATAAACTGTGCCTCACGCTGCACTATAATCTGTACCTCACGCTGAACTATAAACTGTACCTCACGCTGAACTATAATCTGTACCTCACGCTGAACTATAAACTGTGCCTCACGCTGCACTATAATCTGTACCTCACGCTGAACTATAAACTGTACCTCACGCTGCACTATAATCTGTACCTCACGCTGAACTATAATCTGTGCCTCACGCTGAACTATAATCTGTGCCTCACGCTGAACTATAATCTGTGCCTCACGCTGAACTATAATCTGTACCTCACGCTGAACTATAATCTGTGCCTCACGCTGCACTATTCACGCTGAACTATAATCTGTGCCTCACGCTGCACTATAATCTGTACCTCACGCTGAACTATAAACTGTGCCTCACGCTGAACTATAATCTGTGCCTCACGCTGAACTATAATCTGTGCCTCACGCTGAACTATAATCTGTGCCTCACGCTGAACTATAATCTGTGCCTCAGGCTGCACTATAATCTGTGCCTCACGCTGCACTATAATCTGTGCCTCACGCTGCACTATAATCTGTGCCTCACGCTGCACTATAATCTGTGCCTCACGCTGCACTATAATCTGTGCCTCACGCTGCACTATAATCTGTGCCTCACGCTGCACTATAAACTGTGCCTCACGCTGAACTATAATCTGTGCCTCACGCTGAACTATAATCTGTGCCTCACGCTGAACTATAATCTGTGCCTCACGCTGAACGGCTTCAGAACACTTGGACGTTGACTTTATGGTGTTTTATGTTTTTGTGCTTTCATGGGGCTTAACAATAACACAGAATACTATACGCACAATATCGGACTTGAATCTGTCTCGTCTGAAAAAAGATGATTTACGTGTCCGTGTTCTGCTCCGTTTCTGAGCGCACAGACGGTAATCCTCCTGAGGAGCAGCGCACGTTCTCTTTCACGCTTTTAAAAACATGAATAAATCTAATATACTTCTATAAATCAAGCACGTCCCATTTTGCAAATGTCTCGTTACATGATTTTACTGATTTGCGTGTGAGATTGGGCTTTTATGCAGGAGTGAAAGAGCACCGCTGGAGTGGGGCGCAACAGTCGTTTTATCTTGATTACTGTATTTTCATAATCACTGGAGGCCGAAACCGAAACTGAATTTCGATTAAGTAAGTGTGCAGATGTTCTCCCCTGACTCTCACCGTCCTCAGAGAAGGAGAACTGCAGCAGCGAGGGGATGAGGAAGGACAGGCTGCTCTTGGAGTGGTTGATCTTCCTGCAGCGCTGACTGAACCAGCCCGCTTCAGCCTGATAGGCGATCTCGTACAGACAGCCGTCTTTCCCCGCCAAGAAGATGCGGCCCACGTCCGTGGAGGTGATGGCCAGCAGGTAGGTGTTATCCGTGGGGATGGAGTAGAGAGGATCTGGCAGCAGCTGCATGGCTCCTGACATGCTGTCATTCAGACCTGCGGCACACAGACGCAGACTGAGAATCAACCCTCACGTGATTCAATCCCATCCGAACACGACACTCACCTGTGTGGGCTTTTGGGAAGCTCAAGCCCAGGATCACAACATCCACCGGTGTGGCCAACACTAACAGGAAGTGGATGTGAGGCTGAAAAATACCTGTAACAAACAAAAGTAGTTGTTGAGGTAGACTCACTTCTTCACTTATTTTTCTTCAAATAGTAATAAAAAATGTGACCGATTCTTGAAACTACTTGAGAATAAAAACACTCTCAAATAGTTTCAAGAATCGGTCACATTTTTAAAAATGATGGCTCCAGGCTTAGTTTGCTTTCCTCTCCTTAATGTTTCTTTTTTTTTTATTATTAATTAATGTTTTTAATTATTACTATATTTGAAAAAAAAAAAAAATAATTTATGGTTCATTTATTTTGTGCATATTATATATATAAAAATACACACACATACATATATACACATATATACACACAATACAAAGATTGTCATTTAAAAAAAATTAATTATAAAAATGTTAATAAATATATCTATATAATTTAATGTTTTATTATCAGTCATATTATATTAACAAATAAACATAGAGAATAAGAATAAGCAAAAAACTATAAATTACTATATAGTAACTATAAAAAAAACACAAAAGTGTACAAATAAGCAAAAAAAAGTTTAAGTGAATATGAATATAATAATACAAACAGTATATAGAGTAAACAAGCAAAAAAAGTAAATTAAATATAATGCATAAATACGATGTCTATATTTTTTTTAGCTTATGTTAACTCTCGTGTATTTTTTCTCTTGTTTGAACAACTTGTTCAACTTGTGTGCTGATGCTCTTTAATCTTCTCCTGAAAGTGTTTACATTTCAGTTCAGGTGTATCATTTCTGTTTCCTGAGAAAAAAATAAATACCTGCAACAGCTAAGACTACACGAGTCAATACAATATTTGGAATATAAAAAAAAAAATCAGTCTTAAAAACATCAAATTATGAAAACTAAACATTTCCAGAAGGAAATCTTTCAATACATTTCACACATTTTTGGCTAATGACTGAATAATCAATGCATAACACTCAACTTCTTCTGAGCGCGAGCACTAAATGATGCACAACAGAAACCCAACTAACCTGGCTTAGGTTTGACCAGTCCAACAGACAGAATAGTTTCACTGAGCCCGTCAAAATACGCCACATCACTCCTGAAGACAGATAAACATCAGCATCACGCGTCTCAAATACTTCCAGAAATAGTGCCAACATTATGCTCTTTTACAATTTTATTTTCGGGGTCTGCTGGAAAACATTCACATGGTTTAAAGTTTACACATTTATCTCACTTCATAAGATTGTTTACAAGCACAAACAACTATATTACACGTTAAAGGAAAAGTAAAATAATTTAAAATAAAAAGTGCCCTTTAAAGACATCCAGTGTATCGATACTCACCCATCCTCATAATTCCACATAAAAATGTCATTATCGATGGTGAGCCACGCTCTGGAGATTTCTGGGAAAACTCCCATCATGCAATTGCACTGCATATCTGGTCAAAAGAGGCAATTAAGGCACTGCAAACAACTTACTGGATTAATTCTACAAGACACTTTCAGTGTAAGGATTATTTTGTGCATCTGTGTGGTAGGATACGACCGAACTGCTCGACGAGCTCCGGAGGCAGAGGAACCCTGCGGATGGCGCTGAGCTCAGGAAGACTCGGCACGCTGATCAGCCCCGGGCCCTGCAGGGGGTAATCCATGTCCGACATGCCCGAGAGCGAAGGCATATCTGCCAAACACCAGACACGAGCGCATGAGCGTGTTTTATGCTCAATAAGCAAGTCTTATCAATGGCCAGACGGTATCTCTTACTGTGTGACGGGACATTGAGCAGCTCTGAGAGGTCCGGGAAACAGCGGTCCTCCTGCAGATGCCTGTCAATCAAGCGGCTGGAGTTTTCCAAAGCCTCCTGAAGAACTGCAGCTGGACTGCTGGAGCCCAGACTGGACGGCATGATCACTGGACACTGCAGACCACCTGGAGAGAGAAGAACGTCAATATATTATCAGAAAAAATATATATATTTTTAGAATTTACTAAAATATATATATATTTTTTTTAATTAATATTTGATTTGATATATATAATTAAATATTAAATAATATATACACACACAAAAATGTATACTAATAACTATATTTATATACTACTAAATACATTAACGCACTTTCGGCACATTTAAGATAAAAATCGATCACAAATGGAGGCACAAAAAGCTATAAATGTCTAGAAATATATGCATACTTCCTAAAAACTAAGGCAGGTGTTAATAATAATAACTATAACTGTAATAATAACGAACGCGAAAGTGCTCGAGTCTCGTCTTGAACAGCATTATGAAATATGAATTTCTTCATACAGCCAAGTAACTCACCTGTGGCTGTAATAACCATGTTATCCAGTCATAACATACAAACAATGAGCTTTATTTTACCCGATTTGAAAATAAACACGTTGTGATGTTAAACCAAATTTAAATGAATCAGAGATGTTGAGTAGCTTTAGCCACACAGCTAATTCAAAACACAGAGCATCACAAAGACATTAGATATTCTCTAAACAGCTTTACTTGAGCTCTGATTGAACAGCGATTAAAATAAACTCACCTCTGACTGAAAATTATATTCATAAAATACCAGCTGAAAGTGAAAGAGGAAAGTGAGTTTGTGAACTTCAGTGACTCCCGCCAAGCGCGTGCGACTGAGGCGGTGAGCGTGAAGCGCGCCGGAAACACAAGCGCATTTCAAAATAAAAGTCACCAGATTCTCCTGCCTCTGTTACTTGCAGAGCCGATTTGAAAACAATGAGCTTTAGACTGTAAAAATAAATGACAAATTCAGCTATTCTGTTGTCTAATCCTACATTCAGACAGTCTGCTATGGGTTGCTTCTTTACTTTTAAATCATAATTGAAAATTCGTCTCATGATTTTACAGTGTTTTCCTGGCATCCTGGATCTCTGACTTGTTTTTGGACTTTATTTGAATTTAAATTTATATTTATTTTGTCTTAATTCTTCAAACTCTTCTCGTCTCTCTCACATATCTGACTTCTCAACATTTACTGTTTTCTGCTACTCCTTTAGTTGATTTATATTGTATTTATTTATTTATAGTATTGTATTAATCACTTGCTATATCTCTTTTATTTATTTATATATTATTTATTTCTGATTTATTTTATTGCTCTTTTTTAAGTTTTTGACCTTGAGTCACTATATAAATAAAACCTTAATTATAATTAATACATAATATGTAAATAACAATATAAATAATATAGAATCTAAAATTAAACTTATAATTATTATATAAATAAAAACCAAAATTAATAATAAATAATTATGATATAATTATATAAATAATATAGCATCTAAAAACCTTTAGTTAATTATATGAATAAAAACTAGTGCTGTCAAACGATTAATCGCGATTAATCGCATCCAAAATAAAAGTTTTTGTTTACATAATTTATGTGCGTATACTGTGTGTGTTTAGTAAGGGATAATTAATGGCTAGCTGTGCATTAAACGATTTGAATGTGAAGAACCGCCCGACGCGCAGCGGAGGTCATTCAGATCGTTTAATGCACAGCTAGCCGTTGATTATCCCGTTTATGCCATGGTCATTTCCCAGCATTCACATATTAAAGATGTTAATAATATTTGTGCTGCAATATTTGACCGGAGCGATAAAAATGACGGTTATTTTCGTCTGTATTACTATTCAACTGTAACTGTATGTTACTATGGTTACCAATGTTTATAGGAAGCGCATTAATATAGAACGTGATTAAACTGACCTGGAACTACCTGCAGTTCAACGAGTTTAATCAACACCTGCCAGTCAATCAGAATCCAGTATTCAGACAGACCATGGCATAATTATGTATATATATATATATATATAATACAAACACAAGCAATGTATTTAAGAAAAATAAGTTATGTGTATATATTAAATATATTTATATATAATATAAAATATAAGAATATAAATATATAAATGTATATACATGTAAATATTTTCAAAATATATACTGTATGTGTGTGTATTTATATATACATAATAACTATACACAGTACACATACATATATAATATAAACAAAAACTTTTATTTTGGATGCGATTAATCGCGATTAATCGTTTGACAGCACTAAAAAAAACTAATTAATTCATAATGATACAATATATCATATCGATTAATCACAATTAATCGCATCCCAAGTAAAAAAAAAATTTGTTTATATAATATACATGTGCATACTGTGTATATTTATATATAAAGACACACACATACAGCATATATTTTAAAAATACTTACATGTATTTAAATGTATATATTTATATTCAAATAATTTATATTATATAAAAACATATTTAATATATAAACATAACATTTTTCTTAAATATATACATGTGTGTGTGTGTGTGTGTGTGTGTGTGTAATGCTGTCAAACGATTAATCGCGATTAATCGCATCCAAAATAAAAGTTTTTGTTTACATAATATATGTGTGTACTGTATATATTTATTATGTATATATAAATACAAACACATGCATGTATATATTTAAGAACAATGTGTTATGTTTATATATTAAATACACTTATATATAATATTAATTATGTGAATATTATACATGTAAATATTTTCAAAATATATATTGTATGTGTGTTGGATTTATTTTGGATTCGATTAATCGCGATTAATCGTTTAACAGTACAGTATATAGTTCCCAACACTGGTTTTGGGCTAACTGACTTTTGATTAGCAGTAGGGTGGGTTTTGATGTGAAAACCTGGCAACCCTGATTCTAACATAGCCTATATAAGAGATTCAGAGGCACAGCATCCCGACAGAGATCGGCGATATATCGCTCATGACTGCGGCGCGTTGACGCGCGACGCCACACCCTGCGCGCGCAGCTCTGACTCACGACGCCGCGCTTCATCCTGCGCACATTCATCCCTCACACGAACAGCGGACTCCAGCCATGGCAGGTGAGACCTTCTGCGTTTAATCTGCGCGAAAACAGCGCGTCAGGGCGAGCTTTGGATGAGAGAGCATCTCTGTGTTTGTCTGTTTACAGAATCCGAGACGCGTCAGAGGCTGCTGCGCAACGTCAAGAAGGAGGTGGGAGATTTTCCCTGCGTCTCATTGTTTATCAGATATTGAGCAGATGATCGATAGAAGCTGTCGATCACTAAATCTGATCGTAATGACTGGGGTTGCAGGTGCCAAATGTGTCACACACACACACACACACACACACACACACACACACACACACTGATTATGATAATATCACAGCACGCATCTGCTCATTAGACTGTCGTGTACTGTGTGTTTTGTCAAGAAGAGCATCTAAACAAGGTCATTCTGGTTTGTCCTCTCGGTGTCATCAGCCATTTGCTTTCTTAAGGAGCCCAGCATGATGAAGATGTGTCTTGTACTGTGATTGTACCATGGTACTCCGATAATGGCATGGTGATAGTAAACATCATGGTTGATGAGACAGATGTGTTTCTTACAGTCATCTCTGGCCCAGTCATTCATTTTAGTCAATTATATTCACATTTACAGTGCTTATTAAGAGTGTAATCCAATAGAAAGATCATATAAAATCTGTGTTTGTACTCGTTTATGTCAAGTTATTGTGATAATGCACTGTAATGCTACCATAGTTTATTTATAGAAACACATGATGATACTCTGGAACACAATTTAAATTTATAAAATAAGTATCAATATGTAAATAATAATAATAATAATAGTAGAGTGTTAATATTTAAATTAAACCCTTGAGTCATTGTATAATTATATTATAGTAACCTTAATTAGTTGATGTAACAATATATAAATAATATAGCATATAATATAGCATATATATATATATATATATATATATATATATAAAATTGAGTTACTGTACTTTACTAAAATATAAATATATTAATAAGTATAATATAAAACAACATAAATAATATAACTAATAATGCAGAATATTAAATAAAAAATTGAGTTATTAACCTTCATGAATTAATACATAATTATAATGTAATATAAATAATAATATTGCTCATAAAAATAAAACCTATATAAATAAAACCTTAATTTAATATTTAAAAACTTTTAATGAAAAGTAATCTTTTAGATATTAAACTTGAAGGTAAATAAAAATGTGCTTGTATTAGTTTAATCATATGATCATGCAAATGCAGTCACTAATTCATATTAATGAAATATTATTAAGTGTATAACTTACTGTGTTTAAAACACAGACCATCTAAACAAAATCATTCTGGGTTTTATTAGAATTAATTGTAATTAATCAGCTTTAAGTTTCCTAAATGCTCATTTTTAGAATATGTAATTTGAATTTGTTCCATCCTCTAGATCAGAAGACTGATGAGGTGGTAAAACTGAAACTTATATATATATAATGTATGTGTGTGTGTACACCATGATACATCTCCAGAAACACATGACTTTGCCATATTCAGAAAACTCTATTCTTTTAGAGAATAATAGCATTTTTTGCTCTAAACAACCTGGTAGAATGTGAGTGTGTCATTTCTGAAGCACCAGCGCCACATAATGGAAATAATCTAACACTTTCTTGGGAAACAACCAAATTGATCAAATACTTTAAATGAAAAGGAGCTGAAAAACAATTTTGCAATTACAAATGGAGCATTTCTGTGGCTCAGACAGTAAACAGATTGAAATGCATGAGCTGATCAAATGTGAACCTCGAATGCAATGATAAAAGCATCTGTCAAATGCATGAACGTAAACGTAATAGCATTTTTGGTGCATTTAATCTAGAAGTGATGATCCTTATGTCATATTGCAGCGCTCAAAAATCATCTGGATCGTCGGGGTCATTGTAAGAAAAATAGCTGTCAATGCAACATTTCTCATTTTCATTTAGCTTACAGTTTTCTCAGCTGCTTACACACCAAATCTTTGCTTGTCACACAGTTTGCTGTCACTCAAACAGCAGAAGCACACACCAGACACTGATTATCAGCCTTTGACTCAGTTTTCAATTTCATAAAACACTTTTTGCAAAACGCAACACACAGTTCTCTATGCAACACACACAAATCTAACAGGAATTAATATTATGGCAAAGGTGTTTCTTTTGAGATGTGTTTGTGATATTTTGAATGCAGTGCTTCATTTTGCAAGAGATGCGAGACATTTTGCATTTTGTGTGCAATTCTTAGATTTGTGTGTAAAGTTTTTAAAAAAAGAGGCAAAGTTTTGAAAATGTGTGCAAGCAGCTGAAAAAAAAACCTCTAACCTGATGTAAAAACTAGATGTATTTTTAAAAAAACTAATAAAAATGAGGAAGCACACAACAAGATTACTAAAAAATGAACTAAAATGAAAATGCAAATGAACATAATAACCCTAGAACAGTTTTTTGAGCTTCGGATTGGAACGACTCTACAACACAGCTGTCATAATCGCTCACCCTTCAGATTGCCTTATTCAGATGCCGTTTTGAAGTGCACCGTATGAATATGATTTCAGAATCACGAGGCATCAGAGAGTGAAAGTGCTATTGATCGGTGCACATATGTCCATCTGCACACACTATCACTCATTATGAGACACGGAGAAAACAAGCTGTGAGTAAGAGAGCGTGTTTATGACTCACTGTCAAGCGCAGGACACTCTTCTCGCCCACTACCCATGATCCTCATGATCCATGATCCGAACACTGCAGTGAACATGTTGAGATACTCAGATGTTGGTTTCCTTTTTGGACTTTCAGGTCAAGCAGATCATGGAGGAGGCCGTGACACGCAAGTTTGTGCATGAAGACAGCAGTCACATATTCTCTTTCTGCGGTAAGATGACCTTTCCTTAAAAAACCCTGAAAGAACAGTAAAAATTATTATTATTATTATTATTATTATTATTATTATTATTATTTTGTGAATTGTGATTTATTACTATATTTAATTATAATTATTTTATTTAATTATTTTTCATTAAATTTTATTTACAATTATTATTGTTATTAGTAATAAAAATATGAAACAATCTCAACTCTTGTCTGTGTGGATTGTGCCTGTAATCTTTTTTTAATAAGAGTATTTTTAGAGTATTCATAAGAATAATAGTTTTTATTAGTATTTTGAAGTAGTTATTATTTTTTAGATCTTCCATTTTAATTTTCAGTTGTTGAAGTTAGTCATTTTATTGTGTGCCTTTGTCACTTTTATTAGTTTTTTTTTTTTTTAAATAGGTTGATATATATTTTATTAATTTTTAAATAAACAAAATGAAAATGTGAAATTTTTTGTTGGTAACTAGCTAAAATAAGTATAAGTTCTGGCATGAATCTCTAGATGGCGATAGGCCTAACTCAGTGGGACCTAATGACATCATTATCAGATGGCACGGCTGATTGGTTCTCTCCTGTATCGGTAGCCAATGAGCTCACTGTTCAACATTCAAATATATGACTGGCGCTTGCTGTAGCAGTTGCAGCGTGCTTCAGAACCCTCCACCTTCCCCAGCTCCACCTGTATAGATCTGCTACAAGGTGGTTCATGTATGCTATATGGGGGTTATTTCATGTATGTTATATTTGAAGCATGCCGTATTTCTTACAGTAGCAAGTCTCCCTGGTTGGATTATTAAAGACTCTCGTTTTGTGTTATCTCCACGTCTCCTCGTCTGCTCGTTCCTCCCTTAAGTGTAATGTGACAGAACACCAGACCAGATACAGAAGAAGTTTTACTGTGTATTTTCCCCTCCGTTTATTTTCTGTTTTTTAGTCAGTATTTTGTTTCTGTTGTGTTCCATGGATCCCCTCGCCTGCCCAGAATGTCTTCTCCTGCTGAAGCAGGGGGAGAGATCTTTCGAGGGCCATACCAGACTGTTCCTGGTCCTCGCTAACCTCAACAGCTACCCGGACGATGCGCTCTGTGCATTCTACGATGCCAGTTTGAACACCGCGTACAGAGTGCCGTTGTACGAAGATGGCCCTTGAGAGGACTTTGCCGCCTTTGTGGAGTGGACACTGGTGAGAACCGGATCTCCGTTCCCTGGCTTTTCCCAGGAGAATCTTGCCAGTTCCACTCCCGACCCAGTGCCCAACCCACCATCTCCCCGCTGCGCAGAGTGCACGCCCGAGCCCACCGATGACGGAGAGCCTGAGCCTGCCGCGACCGACGAGACATCTCCGCATGGATCGACAGAGCTGAGGATCGCCGCGGAACCAGAGCTGCATATACTGTCAGACCAGGTGCAAGAGCCGGCAACCATGCATGCCACAAGGGAGAAAGCCGTGGCCAGTGAAATCGCGGAGAGGAGCTCCGCCCACTGCAACATGGCTGAGGGTGAGCTGTCTATGGATCTGGGTAAAGGGAAAGCAGAAGGGGATCTAATTGACTGGGATGCTGACCTGCCCCCTCTCCTCTCTCATTCTTCAGAGCCCTCTGTCACTCCTGTTCCCCTGTCCAGCCCAGAGAGGGCTCCCGTTCCTGAGTTTAGCCCTGAGAGGGCTCCCGTTCCTGAGTTTAGCCCTGAGAGGGCTCCCGTTCCTGAGTTTAGCCCTGAGAGGGCTCCCGTTCCTGAGTTTAGCCCAGAGAGGGCTCCCGTTCCTGAGTTTAGCCCAGAGAGGGCTCCTGTTTCCCGGTCTAGCCCTGAGATGGCTCCTGTTCCTGAGTTTAGCCCAGAGAGGGCTCCTGTTTCCATGTCCAGCCCAGAGAGGGCTCCCGTTCCTGAGTTTAGCCCAGAGAGGGCTCCTGTTTCCCGGTCTAGCCCTGAGATGGCTCCTGTTCCTGAGTTTAGCCCAGAGAGGGCTCCTGTTTCCCTGTCCAGCCCTGAGTGGGCTCCCGTTCCTGAGTTTAGCCCAGAGAGGGCTCCTGTTTCCATGTCCAGCCCAGAGAGGGCTCCCGTTCCTGAGTTTAGCCCAGAGAGGGCTCCCGTTCCTCAGTTTAGCCCAGAGAGGGCTCCCGTTCCTCAGTTTAGCCCAGAGAGGGCTCCCGTTCCTCAGTTTAGCCCAGAGAGGGCTCCCGTTCCTCAGTTTAGCCCAGAGAGGGCTCCCGTTCCTCAGTTTAGCCCAGAGAGGGCTCCCGTTCCTGAGTTTAGCCCAGAGAGGGCTCCTGTTTCCCTGTCCAGCCCAGAGAGGGCTCCCGTTCCTGAGTTTAGCCCAGAGAGGGCTCCTGTTTCCATGTCCAGCCCAGAGAGGGCTCCCGTTCCTGAGTTTAGCCCAGAGAGGGCTCCCGTTCCTGAGTTTAGCCCAGAGAGGGCTCCCGTTCCTGAGTTTAGCCCAGAGAGGGCTCCCGTTCCTGAGTTTAGCCCAGAGAGGGCTCCCGTTCCTGAGTTTAGCCCAGAGAGGGCTCCCGTTCCTGAGTTTAGCCCAGAGAGGGCTTCCGTTCCTCAGTTTAGCCCAGAGAGGGCTCCCGTTTCCCCGTCCAGCCCAGAGAGGGCTCCTGTTTCCCCGTCCAGCCCAGAGAGGGCTCCCATTCCTGAGTTTAGCCCAGAGAGGGCTCCTGTTTCCCCCATCCAGCCCTGATAACCCGGAGGCTCACAAATGCCCGCTCACCTGCCCGCTCCTGCCTCCTCCACTGCTGTCGTCTGGCAGCCCCTCTGCTCACCTCAGCCCACCATCAGTGCGGTGCGAGCCCCACGGGTCTGCCATCCTCAATTGTCACCGTGGCTGGAGAATCCCTTGCCTTCGCCTCCAGCCTCTAAGCCCTGGACTCCACCTCGGCCCGTCGATCCGACGGCTCCACCATGGCCCCTCGGGACTCCACTCCTCCATCCTGCGCCTCAGGACTCCACTCCTCCAACTGTGCCTTGTCCCTCCGGCTCCGTCAGGCTCCTCCATCCCCTCAGCTCCACCTTGGTCCTCTGTTGCTCCGGAGCCATTAGTTCCACCTCGGCCCTCTGGATCCTTTGTGTCACTCTGGCTCATTGGCTCTCCATATCCACCTTGGGCTCCTCACCACCTGTGCTGCCGCCACAGTCGGTTGGTCCCCTGGAGTCGTCAGCCCTTCCTCCTCCATGGCTCCTCCCTCCGTTGGCTCCAACGTGGGTCGCCATTATACCTGTGGCCTGGCTCCTATCTCCATCTGGTCTGCCCTGGTTCCTCCTGTCATCTCCCTGGCTCCCTGGACTGCCTGCTCTGCCATGGAGGCCTTCCTTGTCCCCGTCCTGCACTAGCCTCCAGGGTGCCCCCCTCCCCTCCCCTCCCCCTGGTGGAATTGTTATGGCGCGGGATGCGCCTTCTGGGAGTGGGGATTAATGTCACGCCCATGGACTGTTTTGTGTTGGTGTTCCTCCCCATGTGCTTTGCAGTGACCTAGTTTTCCCTCATGTTCTCTAATGCCCATATTTGGTTTTGTTCCTGTTCCTAATGTGTTCATTGATCCCAGGGGTGTCTCGTGATCCCCTCGTTTAGTTGTTCATTTAAAGTGAGCTCTGTTCCTAGTTTCTTCGTCTGGTGCCTAATGTCAAACCTTGTGGCCTGTGTTTCCCTGGTCGGATTATTAAAGACTCTCATTTTGTGTTATCTCCCTTAAGCTTAGTGTGAGATATATATATATATATATATATATATATATATATATATATATATATATATATATATATATATATATATATATATATATATATATATATATATATATATATATATATATATATATATAGTATCATTGATATACTATTATAATTCCTATTAATATTTTGAATTGGTTTTTAGTTTGATATTTTCTGTTTTCATTTTAATTTTATTTATTTATTTATTTATTTTAGTTGTTGTTGTTGTAATTTTTAGTAGTTATTTAGTTTTTCTACATTTTTATTTCAATTTTGGGTTAAGTTATTAAATTGAAAAAACTATATTAAACTGAGAAATATATTAAATTGTATATTAAAATGAGAAAAAGTTGCCTTGACAAGTAGCTGAATTATTATTTTTTTTTAATTGTTTTTATATTTTATTTCAGTTAACGTTTATTTCAAGTAACGAAAAAGCTTTTAAATGGTTTTCATTTTAACTTTAATTGACTATAATAACCCTGCTGGTAACTTTCATTAATTCTTTTTTAAGTAACTAAAATATTTTTAATTTTTTTGCATATACAGTAAGCATACAAAAAAGCATTTGCATGCAAAGGATGATAAGATGTTTTAAAGCAGGTTTTAGTCTCAGCTCTCTTTAAGCTGTTGTGGGTGTGCTGTGCTGTGCTGTGCGTGTGTGTGTGCGCGTGTCTCTGTGTGCGCGTGTCTCTGTGTGCGCGTGTCTCTGTGTGTGTCTCTGTGTGTCTCTCTGTGTGTGTGTGTGTGTGTGTGTGTGTGTGTGTGTGCTCTGTGTGTGTGTGTGTGCTCTGTGTGTGTGTGTGCTCTGTGTGTGTGTGTGTGTCTCTGTGTGTGTGTGTGTGTGTGTGTGTGTGTGTGTGTGTCTCTGTGTGTGCGCGTGTCTCTGTGTGTGCGCGTGTCTCTGTGTGTGCGCGTGTCTCTGTGCGTGTGTGTGTCTCTGTGTGTGCGCGTGTCTCTGTGTGCGTGTGTGTGTCTCTGTGTGCGCGTGTCTCTGTGTGCGCGTGTCTCTGTGTGCGCGTGTCTCTGTGTGTGTGTGTGTGTGTGCTCTGTGTGTGCGCGTGTCTCTGTGTGCGCGTGTCTCTGTGCGTGTGTGTCTCTGTGTGCGCGTGTCTCGGTGTGTCTCTGTGTGTGTGTGTGTGTGTGTGTGTGTGCGCGCGTGTCTCTCTGTGTGTGTGTGTCTGTGTGTCTCTGCGTGTGTGTGTGTGTGTGTGCGCGTGTCTCTGTGTGTGTGTCTCTGTGTGTGTGTGTGTGTGTGTGTGTGTGTGTGTCTCTGTGTGTGTGTGTGTGTGTGTGTGTCTCTGCGTGTGTGTGTGTGTGTGCGCGTGTCTCTGTGTGTGTCTCTGTGTCTGTGTGTCTCTGCGTGTGTGTGTGTGTGTGTGTGTGTGTGTGGTCTCCAGCAGCTGTGGTCTCTCAGCTGAACACACTCAGATCTGTGGTGTTTGTGCAGGTGTGGTGGAAGCGTGTGTTCTTCACGGCCTGAAGCGACGGGCCGCTGGATTCCTGCGCAGCAACAAGCTGACGGCTCTCTTCATGAAGGTGGGGAAGATGTTTCCAGCAGCTGAGGAACTCTGCAGAAAAGTTCAGGAACTGGAGCAAATCATCGAGAACAAGTGAGACACAATACAAGTGTTTTCTTTGTATGTTCCCTTTCCTTATAAAAAATAAATGATATTTAATAAAAAATAATAACATTATTATTATTATTATTATTATTAGGTTAAATTATTACATTCCTGGCATTACCCTGTGTTCTTTGTCTGTTCCTTTTTCTTAGAAAGGTGTTGTGTAAACTAAAAATATGTAAAGGATAATCAACAGCTAGCTGTGCATTAAATTATTTGAATGCACGACATGGAGGCGAAGAACCGCGCGACGCACAGCACAGCGCATTCAAATCGTTTAATGCACAGCTAGCCGTTGATTATCCCGTTTATGTCATGGTCATTTCCCAGCATTCACATATTAAAGATGTTAATAATATTCGCGTTGCAACATTTGACCGGAACGATAAAAATGACGGTTATTTTCGTCTGTATTACTATTCAACTGTAACTGTATGTTACTATGGTTACCAATGTTTATAGGAAGCGCATTAATATAGAACGTGATTAAACTGACCTGGAACTACCTGTGCGGTTCAACGAGTTTAATCAACACCTGCCAGCCAATCAGAATCCAGTATTCAGACAGACCATGGCATAATAATAATAATAATAATAATAATTTATTATTATTATTATTATTATTATTATTATTAGCATTATAAGGGTATTGTATTCATATAAATTAGTTATTAATATGTTACAATGAATAATACTATTAATAATAATAATAATAATTTATTATTATTAGCATTATAAGGGTATTATATTCATATAAATTAGTTATTAATATGTTACAATTAATAATACTATTATTAATAATAATAATAATAATAATAATAATAATTATTATTATTATTATTATTGCTGTTTAGGTAAAATAAAAGGTCACATTTCTGGCATTATCTTTTTTTTCTTTTCTGTTCCTTTTCTTTAGAAAGGTGCTATATAAATGAAACATAATGACAATAATAGTAATAATAATTTTTACAATAATGAATAATAAAAATATTATTGTTATTGTATTTATTTATTTATTTTTAATTATATTTAAAATATAATTGCATACATATTTTATTCATTTGTTTATTATTATTATTATTATTATTATTATTATTATTATTATTTTAATTGTTAATGTCTATTTACATTTAATTATTCTTATTATTGTTAGCAATAATTCTTCTTCTTCTTCTTCTTCTTCTTCTTCTTCATTATTAAATTAGTAGTCTAAATATTTCTGCTGGTTTGAAATGAATAATGATTGTGCCCTGATGAATCGTATATTTGAGTATTGAGTATCCAAAGTAAATAGGGTCAATTATTTTGATTTTCATTAAATCTCTATGGTTTTAACTTTCACAACACAAGACAAAACCAGAGTCAGACGAGTCAAGAGAGTGTTCGGAAACAGCCCCGGCCGCCAAACCTGTCGCCGCTGGCCATCAAACACCTGTGGATCCGCACGGCGCTCACAGAGAAGCTGCTGGACAAAATCGTCCTGTATTTGGTGGAGAACAGCAGGTGAGGAATTCATATAATAATAATAAAAGATATCATTTCTGACAGGTTACAGACTGTGTTCATGTTTGTTACGTGTTAAATTCAGTGGCATTCAGTTCACAAATGTGACCCTGGAGCACAAAACCAGTCATAAGGGTCATTTTGAAATTGAGATTTATGCATCATCATCATCTGAATAAATAATCTTTCCATTGATGTATGGTTTGTTGGACAATATTTGTCTGAGATGCAACTATTTGAAAATCTGGAATCTGAGGGAGCAAAAAAATCTAAATATTGAGAAAATCTCCTTTAAAGTTGTTCAAATGAAGTTCTTAGCGATGCATATTACTAATCAAAAATGAAGTTTTGATATATTTACGGTAAGAAATTTACAAAATATCTTCATGGAACATGATCGTAATATCCTAATGATTTTTGGCATAAAAGAGAAATGTATAATTGTGACCCACACAGTGTATTGTTGGCTTTTGCTACAAATACAGCTGTGCTGCTGATGACTGCTTCTGTGCTCCAGGGTCATGAATAAAAACCATTATTTTGCATACTTAGTCCAATTTTGTGTAGAGGCCTCCAGTTACACTCTTAAAAATAAAGGTGCTTCACGATGCCACAGAAGAACCTTTTTTGTCTGAATGGTTCCATAAAGAACCTTTAACATCTGAAGAACCTTTCTGTTTCACAAAAGCTTCTTTGTGGCGAAAGGTTCTTCAGATCATAAAGAAACGGTTCTTTAAAGACCCTTTGACTGAATGGATCTTCTGTAGCATCGCTGTGAAGAACCTTTTAAGCAGCTTTATTTTTAAGAGTAGTTTGTTACACTGGAAATGGAAAACATGCAAACTATGTTGCTATGAACATGGATTCATTTGAATGAATTAAATTCAATTGAGCTGTTTTTATTCATATTTCAGCAAGTTTTATGAACGAGAAGCTCTTCTGAGAGATCCAGTTGACGGCCCAATCCTCGCATCTTTGCTTGGTATCAGTTCTCAAGCATTTGTGTCTTGAACTTTTTGAAAAAACTGAAGATTATATAAATACTGCCATTCAAAGGTTTGGGATTTTTAAAAGAAGTCTCTTCTGCTCACCAAGGCTGCATCATTTTATAAAAATATAGTACAAATTGTTTATTATTACAGTGTAAAACAGCAGTTTTCTGTGTGAATATGTGTTAAACTGTAATGTATTTCTGTGATGCGCAGCTGTATTTTCAGCATTATTTCTCCAGTCTTCAGTGTCACATGATCTTCAGAAATCATAATAATATACTGATTTGCTGCTCAAGAAACATTTCTGATTATCATCAATGTTGAAAACAGTTGTGCTGCACAATATTTTTGTGGAAACTGTGATACATTTAATTTTTCAAGATTCACAGATGAACAGAAAGTTCAAAAGAACAGCGTTTATTTGAAATAGAAATCTTTTGTAACATTATAAATGTCTTTACTGACACTTTTGATCAATTTAATGCATCCTTGATGAATGAAAATATTAATTTCTTTCATTAAAAAAAAACAAAACAAGTACTGACCCCAAACTTTTGAATAGTAGTTTATATTGTTATAAATATAATATTGTATAAAATATTTTATATATATATTAAAAAGTAAATGAATGATCATTGTAATTGTATATTTTGTATAATTGGGATATTATGATGCATTGAGGGCAAGATTGGTCTCGCTGATGTTGTTCCGAACGCGGTCTCTTTCAGTCGGTCCCTGTGCTTTGGAGTACACAAAAGCGAAGACGGCCAATCATTTCTGGACGGATCCGTCGGCTGATGAACTGGTGCAGAGACACCGCATTCACAGCGGACACTGCCGGCAGGATTCCCCCACGAAACGCCCGGCTCTCGTAAGACGCCCCGCACTTAGTTTCTTCCGCTGCTTGCACACTAAATCTTTCCTCGTCACACAGTTTCTCAAACAGCAGAAGCACACACCAAACCTGCAAAACCAGACACTGATTCTCAGACTTTGACTCAGCTTTCAGTTTCAGAAAACACTTTTTGCAAAACACAACACACAGTTCTCTGTGCAACACACACAAATCTAACAGGAATTAATATTATGGCAAAGGTGTGCTTTTGAGATGTGTTTGTGATGTTTTGAACGCAGTGCTTCATTTTGCAAGAAATGCGAGGTGTTTTGCATTTTGTGTGCAATTCTTGGATTTGTGTGTAAAGTTTTGGGAAAAAAAAGAGGCAAAGTTTTGAAAATGTGTGCAAGCAGCTGAAAAAACTGTAATGCTTTCACTGGGTCATGCAGTGTTCATTTCTCAAATCAAGCAGCATGCAGATGAAAGTAATATCTGTATGAGACTAGGGCTGTGTGATTATATATTGTAATACATCAAAACATTACTTATGCATTTGTAGCTGCAGGTTAAATGTGTTCAATATCTTGCGTTAAACAGTGAGTAAACGCATCTAAACGCATCATTCCTCTGCACTGCAAAGATGAATTTTGTTGGCGCTGATTTAATTTGCTCTGTAACAGCCCAAATGTCTTATTATTGTAATTGACTGATTAAATGTAGTAATAATGATGTTTTGAGACGGTGCGTTGTGTTGTAGATCCAGAAGAGGCAGTCGAGCGGCAGCATGGATGACCGGCCGTCTCTGTGGGCGCGAGACTACGTCGAATCTCTTCATCAGAACTCCAGAGCCACGCTGCTCTTCGGGAAGAACAACGTCCTGGTGCAGCCGGTAAACGCTGCTTACACGTGCTTGACGATGCTGTGGCGCTTTCATTAAAGTGTGCCAATCAATCTCATCCGGTCTTTCAGACGGACGACATGGAAGCAATCCCAGGATACCTCTCTCTTCACCAGACGGCCGATCTGATGACGCTCAAGTGGACCCCGAACCAGCTGATGAACGGAAACGTGGGGGAGTTTGATTATGAGAAAAGGTGAGGTGCGTTATGATTGTGACGTCTGATTTGTGGGAATGATTTTAAATCCGATCTGATTTCTCCACAGTGTGTATTGGGACTTTGCCATGACCATTCGTCTGGAGGAAATCGTCTATTTGCACTGTCATCAGCAAGGTGAATAATTAACAAAATAACCAACACGGTCCTGAATTACTTCAAAACCGACTAAAAGGAAATAAAAATAGCCATTAAGTATATTTGAGGTTTTTTTTTTTGCAGGAGAGAACATCAACTAAATTGGTGTTTTAGTATTATTGAGATACTATTATGGTTTTTATTAATATTTTGACTTTTTATAACTTTCTATTTTCTTTTGTTATTTTACTATTTCTGTTTATTCGTTTTTTAGTATTTTTATTTCAGTTTTATTTATTTTAGTACATTGAGTTAAAACTAAATTAAAATGAGAAATGTTGCCTGTGCAACTAGACGAAATAAAAAAAATACATACATATATATATATATATATATATATATATATATATATATATATATATATATATATACTTATATTTATTTATTTTTTTCAATAACAAATGTGTTTTTTTTATTTATTTATTTTTTTATTGGTTTTAGCAAGGTGAATATATCAACATTGAGCATATTTAACTCCTTAAAGGAACACTCCACTTTTTTTGGAAATAGGCTCATTCTCCAACTCCCCCAGAGTTAATAAGTTGAGTTTTACCGTTTTTGAATCCATTCAGCCGATCTCCGGGTCTGGCGAGAGCACTTTTAGCATAGCTTAGCATAGATCATTGAATCCTATTAGACCAGTAGCATCGCGTTCAAAAACGATCAAAGAGTTTCGATATTTGTCGTATGATTGACAGCTCGCTCACGAGCAAGGGCGGGTCTGTGTTGAAACACTGCTGTCAATCAACCATCGTGGGAGGGGCGTCCGACTGTGTGACGTCACATGGTCGAACGGCTTGATTTGAGACAGGGTAAAACAAATAAGGAGATTAAAAAAAAAACACTGGATGGATTTTTATCATTTTATGATGGTTGTGTACAGGCACTGCTAACACACATTTCAGTACAATCAACTTGTAAAAGTGCATGTACCATTATATGACCCCTTTAAATAGGAAAACTATCGAAACTCTTTGGTCATTTTTGAACGCGATGCTACTGGTCTAATCGGATTCAATGATCTATGCTAAGCTATGCTAAAAGTGCTATCGCCAGACCCGGAGATCAGCTGAATGGATTCAAAAACGGTAAAACTCAACTTATTAACTCTGGGGGAGTTGGAGAATGAGCCTATTTCCAAAAAAAGTGGAATGTTCCTTTAAAGCCTGACATATGAAATAATAGAATAATAAAAAAATAAAAAAAAAGTTTGCATATGTGGCTTTTATGGCTCATATAATATGATATAGTGAGAGTATGGAGCTCAGTTTTATTCAAACTGAGCAAAAATATGTTTTTGTTCTAGATGCTGATATTTAAATGATGAAATTCTGATGCTTGTGATGTAAATCAGTGAGATGTTTATAACAGTGCAGCAGATACTGACATAAAATGATCTAAATATCAGTCTGTATCTCCAGTAACATGTCTCAGTAAGATGAGATGTTAATGATCCAGACATATAATGCAATGCTTGAAGAAGTAAGCGCTCCTCAGAAGATGTGAGATGAAGATCATTCCTCCGCTGAGGAACAGTGAAAGTAAAGCTCCTCAGAAGATCCTGATGATCAGATTTGAGACGCACTGATGTTTCTAGAAAATGATTAAAGCTGAGCTGCTTCGGTCCAGTAAGTGTTCATCTGGAGATATGACTGCAGTTATTCTGACCTTTACTTGATCAAAATCAGTCAAGATTTGATACGAGAAGCTGGACACTTCTACTATTACACTAAAAGAGCTTTTACTGGATAAAACACTCCATCAATCAGACGACAGAAGACATGCAGTAGAAATATGAAACGGTAGCTCTATGGGGTCTGAAGGCTTGTGTCTGTGTGCAGTGGACAGTGGTGGTACTGTGGTGTTGGTCAGTCAGGACGGGATCCAGAGGCCTCCGTTCCGCTTCCCTAAAGGCGGTCACCTGCTGCAGTTCCTCACGTGTCTGGAGACGGGTCTCCTTCCTCACGGACAGCTAGATCCTCCGCTCTGGTCCCAAAGAGGAAAGGTTTGCCCAACGCTATTACAGCCGTGCTTCAGTAGTTTGAGTAAGAGACGCTGGTTTGGAGATCATGCTGTGTTCTTCTTCAGGGAAAAGTGTTTCCAAAGCTGCGTAAGAGGGGTCCGCATGAGTCCTGCGAGTCGTTCTCAGACAAAGATGAAGACGAGGCCACCGATTATGTGTTCCGGATCATATATCCGGGCAGCCAGGAGTTTGGTATGTTCACCTGGAGCTGATCTGCTAGGATCAAGATGCTCACAAGCAACACTGTTAGACATTTCAAAGGGTTTTTACAGTGCCAGTAAGTTACTGTAATTAAGATTTACAGTAGAAAGCTGTTTTTGATTTACAGTTTCAAACTGTACTGTAAGAAATGAGGAAAATAAAACAACCTCGATTGAATGGCGCCGAAGAGGCTGTTACAGTAAATACAGTAGTATACAGCAATTAAAAAAAATACAGTAAGTCTCTGTATGTGGGGTCTGACGTCCCATGATGCAAAGGGTATTACAGTTATTTACTGTAAAAGGGAACTTGCTGTATTATACTGGGTGATATACAGTAAATAACTGCAGAAATGTCTAACAGTGAAGATCAGTGTTGATAAACTCAAACTAAAATGACCTCAGAAATGGACATAAACATTTTTTTTTAATTCAGAACGTAAGAATGGAAACACAAATGTAACTAACACAGTCCCGAACTGCTTTAAAGGGGTCATATAATGGCATTTTTGTACAAGCTAATATGATTCTTTAGGGTCTAAATTGAAAGTTTGTAATATACTTTAATTAAAAATTCTCATTAGTATTGTAAGAAAACACTCATTTTACCTGCTCAAAAACAGCTCTGTTTTCAGCACACCGTTTTAGTGCGTGTGTTTTTAAATGCTAGTGAGCTTTGCTGGCCCCGCCCCTCTGTTCTGTGGGGCGTTTCTGACACAACACACGTGGAGTGTTGCCTTGACAACAGTTGAGGGTATATTTTGAAGAATGGCAGTAAATATGTGATCAGATAACATAACTTATTCTGGCATAATATTGAAAAACATCAATTAGAGTATTTATAGTCTTGGATCATATGCATTTGCAGGATGTAAACAGTATTTTGCAGCTATTGTGTTACCATTAATTTTCATGCAGTTATAACTGTTTTTTATTTATTTAAATTTTTTACATTACTTCTTAACAGACACCGTTATAAACCATCTACAAAAGTAAGCTTAGTGTAGTGTTATCATGTTAACTTTAATACCTGCGTACACAGTTTGTAATAACACAATAACCATAATGTTTTGTTCATTATAAACGTGGTATTATTAATTATATTGAGAACGTCGTAAATAGAAAACATGCATGTACCCTGAATGTAAACATTAGCCACATACATCGTGAAGCGTGCTAGCGATTTGCAAAGATTAATATAAAGGTTAATTAAACGTTACACTCACTTCTTCTGGAGGTTCAGCAGGAACACGAATAGTTGGTACCGATCCTTTTTTCAGGAGCAGCTTCTTAGCAAAACCAGCTTTATGCTGACCTTCATTTATAAAGCAGTCTGGTGAAAAATGATTCGCGGTTCGCACTTAGGAACATCAAAATGACTGCTGTGTTCATTATTGCACCCGAGAACAGAACACCACAATCGCTTAGACGCCATTCTGCTCATAGACAGCTCCAGCGTATATCAACAATGATGCGCGGACTATGATTGACAGCTCGCTCACGAGCAAGGGCGGGTCTGTGTTTAAACACTGCTGTCAATCAACCATCGTGGGAGGGGCGTCCGACCGTGTGGCGTCACACGGTCGAACGGCTTGATTTGAGACAGGGTAAAACAAATAAGGAGATTAAAAAAAAAACACTGGATGGATTTTTATCATTTTATGATGGTTGTGTTCCTGGCACTGCTAACACACATTTCAGTACAATCAACTTGTAAAAGTGCATGTACCATTATATGACCCCTTTAAAACAAACTAAAATTAAATAAAATGGTCATAAAATATATTATAGTTTTGTTTTGTGCTGTTTTATTAATTTAAAACTTTTGTTTTTTAAATGGCTTGAATGTATTCATTTTTAATTAAATGTGTTTATTAACTTTATTTGTGTTAGTTATTTTAGTACATCAGGTTAAACTAAATTAAAATGAGAAATGTTGCCTTTGCAAAGTAGATAAAATTTATATATACATATCTACAATAATATAAAGAAATATTATAGACCTCTATCTATCTATCTATCTATCTATCTATCTATCTATCTATATATATATATACACAGGGTCTGAATACTTAGGACCATATGATATTTCAGTTTTTCTTTTTTAATAAATCCGCAAAAATGTCAACAATTCTGTGTTTTTCTGTCAATATGGGGTGCTGTGTGTATATTAATGAGGAAAAAAATGAACTTAAATGATTTTAGCAAACGGCTGCAATATAACAAAGAGTGAAAAATTTAAGGGGGTCTGAATACTTTCCGTAACCACTGTATATATTTCTAATGTAGTAGTAAATTTTACAAATTTGATAAATATTTTTAGATGGATATCTTTGGCAACAGTAGATTTGTATACTTTTGTAATTTGCCCAATCTTAGGTTTTCATTTCATGGTATGAAAGAAAAATGCATGCAATATAAAGAAAAATCACACTTTTTCTTGTTTGTTTTTACAAAACAGTATAATTTGAATTCTATACACATCTTCATTGTGTGTAATATTACTAAATTATTACATAGTATATTATACTTATATACAAACATCGTGCGTGTGTGTGTGTGTGTGTATATATATATATATATATATATATATATATATATATATATATATATATATATATATATATATATATATATATATATATATATATATATATATATATATATATATATATATATATATATATATACACATACATACATATACATATACATGTGAAGAGTTTATTTGCAAAAACTTCTTTTTTTTTTTTTTTAAATCATGTTTATTATGTTATCATGTATTTCTTGTGTTTTATTGTGTTAGTTAGTTAGCATTTTTTTATTTTTTTTACTTAATCAAAATAACCCAGCTGCAGTTTGATTGAGATTAATTGGAGTGCACAGTGAAAAAAGTTATGTTTTTGCAAATAAACTCTTCATATGTGTGTATATTAAAAAAAACCTTGCTAGTGTACTGTTACGCTAACTGAGAGTTGTCATAGCGCTTGCGTATCGTTGCTCTTTTGTTGGTTTTGATTGCTTCTGTTGTCCTCGTTTGTAAGTCGCTTCGGGTAAAAGCATCTGCTCAGTGACTGAATGTAAATCTTCATGTAGAACATACAGGTTTTATTAGTGACGGGTTTCGGTCGTGAGAATGAGGCTGACCGGTGTTCTCCGTGTTACAGTGGCCCCGGAGCTGATGGATCAGACGGTGAACATGTGGCAGCCCACGCCGCGGAAGTCGTCTTGTTCCTCCTGCTCGCAGAACGGCTCGTCGGACGGCGGCCTTCCCAACGGATGCAACCATGACAGGCTAGTCTGCCGCTCGCCGAGTCTGATGTGAATGAAGGTGCGTCTGCTGATGTCTGTCTGTGTGTGAAACAGGGCTCCGCTGAAGCTGCTCTGCGAGACCATGAAGCACCAGATCATCTCCCGCGCCTTCTACGGCTGTATGTATCGCGTCAGACGTGTGCTTTTGTGATGCACTTCAGTTCAGTTCAATACAAATCGTTGCAAAGCAGCTTTACAGGAAATTTAAGGGTCAGTTTTACTAAGCGCTTGCTCCAGTGCAAACCGTTAAAACAGCTCTGTCAGGATTTACTGAAGACGGCAGTGAAGAATTAGCGCTGAAAAGGCGAGGACACAGTTATTTTTGTTTTCTTTAATTTGCGGATTGTTAGTAAATCACCCAGATTTCCCTCCCATCGGCGCTGTTTGAGAATTGTGCTCTCGTGCTAATTTGCCTTGTTTAGAAAAACTGGCCCTATGTTTCTATTTTAAAGTTTCTACATTATATTTCTACATTATCAATTTTTTGAAACTGAATAAAATAAATTAAACAATCTTTCCATTGATGTATGGTTTGTTGGACAATATTTGTCTGAGATACAACTATATGAAAATCTGGAATCTGAGGGAGCAAAAAAATCTAAATATTGAGAAAATCACCTTTAAAGTTGTTCAAATGAAGTTCTTAGCAATGCATATTACTAATCAAAAATGAAGTTTTGATATATTTACGGTAGGGAACTCACAAAATATCTTCATGGAACATGATCTTTACTTAATATCCTAATGATTTTTGGCATAAAAGAGAAATGTATAATTGTGACCCATACAGTGTATTGTTGTCTATTGCTGCAGATACAGCTGTGCTGCTGATGACTGCTGCTGTGCTGCAGGGTCACAGATGTTGCGATTTTAAACTTATAGCAAAATTTGGTAGTTTAGTATGTTGTTTGAGGGTTGATATTATCGTTTCTCAGGTCATCTCCGATCTTTTAAGGGTTGGGTCCAGGCTGAAGCTTCTGTAGTTCTTAGCTCCCTCGGGATGCCAGTCAGAGAAGCAAATAGAGACAGCGTCAGCGTCGCTGCTGTTCTGAGCAGGCGCTCGTGCTCGTTCTCATGACGTGATGTGTGTTTTTAAGGGCTGGCGTACTGCCGTCACCTGTCCACCGTTCGCACGCACCTGTCCGCTCTGGTCAACCCCACTATCGTTGAGCCCGACATCCCCTATGATGCCAAAGAAGGGCTGTCCGCAGACGTGTGGAAGACCTTTCTGCTGGACGCCACTGTATGTGATCTTCACTATCTACTGCTCTTCATGTTTCATAAACCATCTGCTGAAATGTTCTGTACAGCAGGGATATTACAGTGAACAAACCATGACAAAAACACTTGCTTGAAATAATAAACATTAACTGAAATACAGTATAAATACTGTATATATTTTTTTAAAAAAATGTTTCAGCTAGTAGCCAAGGCAACTTTTTTTTTTTTTCATTTAGTTTAATGTGATGCAATAAAATAGAATGAATTAAAAACTGTAGACATATTTAAAAATTAATTTGTAGAGCTGCTAATAAATTTAATGAGAAATGTTTGAGATCATATTGAGATCTCTGACTTTTGTCATTTATTTAAATGTAACTTTTCTAAAAATAATTTAAATTTTTAAATATTATATTTTATAATTTAAATTCTTTTTTTTATTTTAATAAAATATTTTATTTTAATAAATTGCTATATGTATTTACTTTGTAAACAAATGTTTCTTAATAAATATACCGGAACATTAGTATATTTGTTCAAAAATATTAAAACATTCTAAATATTAATAAAAACTATAAAATTCTTTATGATACTGTTACCGTTAAAACATAAATAATATCTACAGTCATATCTTAATGATACTTAAATATTACCATAACTTATTCCAGATATTAATAAAAAATATAATAGTATCTTAGTGATAATATGTATCCATAAAAACTTATTTATTTAAATATTAATTGAAACTATATTATTTCAATGATAGCATTACTGCAAAAACATTAAAAATATTAATACAAACTATAATAGTATCTCAGTGAAACTGTGTGTTATCATAAAGGCATATTCTAAATATTAATAAAAACTATAATAGTATCTTAATGATATGTAATCATTAAACAATAATCAATCTATACATAAATTATAATAGTATCTCAGATACTGTAAAAACATAAAAAATATCAATTAAATCTATAATAGTATCTCAGTGAAATTATATGCAACGATAAAACCATATTCAAAATATTAATAAAAACTGTCGGCTATAATTTAGCTGTAAAAATATTAATGAAAAAATAATAGTATCTTAATAACACTGTTACCGTAAAAACATTTTAAATATTATTAAAGAGTGATCGGAGTGATACTATATGCAACCATAAAAACATTGAAAATATTCATAAAAACTATAACCGTAATCATAAAAGCATGTTTAAAATATGAATAAAACTATAATAGTCTCACTGATTTCATGTGTTGTCATAAAGCATATTCTAAGTCTGAATAAACCTGTAATATGGCACTGGCTGTAATATAAGAGCGCTGTGCAGGCGTACGAGGAGGAGGAGCTGCTCCGGCTGGTGTATTACGGCGGCGTGGAGCCGTCTCTGCGTAAGGAGGTCTGGCCCTTCCTTCTGGGACACTATCACTTCAGCATGAGCCTCAGCGAGCGCAAGGAGGTGAGCAGGTCAGCGCTTGACCGGTGCACCAGAGGCGGACAGTAGTCAAGTATCTTTACTCTGCTTTAAAAGTACTTTTCAGCTGTCTGTACACTGTAAAAAAAAAAGAAAATACTTACAATTTTAAGGCAACCAGCTTCAGCAGATTTTTGAGTTCTCTCAACTTATTGTTGTATAAAGTTAAAACAAGTTGAGAAAACTCAAAAATCTGCTGAAGCTGGTTTCCTTAAACTTTTTGGGTTTGCTCAACTTTTTATTGTTTTATTTTGTTTTTACAGTGCTTTATAAAACGTAAAAGTTGAGAGAACTCAAAAATCTCCTACAAAAATAAGTTGAGAGAACTTTATCAGAGCGTTTTTCTTTTGAAAACTTTACTTCACGACATTCCACAGCATAATATTGTACTTTTTACTGCACTACGTTTCATATTAAATATCATTTAATACTTAACTACATTAGAAATCTATTACCTTCTTTCAAAGATTTACTTGATTAAAAGAAAGTACTACATTTTTAATGTTCTTAAGTATTAAAGGTAGTGCTGGGCGATGATTAATCGCATCCAGAATAAAGGTTTTTGTGTACATAATATATATGTGTGTGTACTGTGTATATTTGTTATGTGTATATATAAATAAACACACATGCATACACTACCGGTCAAAAGCTTTAGAACAGTAAGATTTTTACTGTTTTTTTTTAAAGAAGTCTCTTCTGCTCACCAAACCTGCACTTATTTGTACAGAAAAAAACTCTAAAATTTTGAAATATTTTTACTATTTAAATTTAACTGTTTTCTATATGAATATATTTTAAAATGTAATTTATTCCTGTGATGCGCAGCTGTATTTTCAGCATCATTACTCCAGTCACATGATCTTCAGAAATCATTCTAATATGCTGATTTGCTGCTCAAGAAACATTTCTGTAGAATTGTCTTAAACGACTGCGTTCCTAAATAACAGGCATCCGCCTCCGAAAGCAGTGACTGCATTTATTGTGTTTCGTCTGCTCGCTCTGAGACACAAGTCATTCATCACATATGAAAATATTATATTTGGTTCTTCTCCTAAGCGTAACGTTCTCTGCAGGTGGATGAGCAGGTCCGAGCCTGTTATGAGCAGACCATGAGCGAGTGGCTGGGATGTGAAGCCATCGTGCGTCAGCGGGAGAAGGAGCAGCACGCCGCCGCTCTGGCCAAGTGTGCGTCAGGCGCCAGCGTGGACCACGGCTCGCGCCAGGACTCCACCATCAGCACGGATGTAAGCGCTGGCGCTCGAGTCGCCTGCACATGGTTAGCATGCAGCTTTACTGACTGCCGCTGTGTTTCTCTCTACAGTCGTCTCACAGCAGCAGCAGCTCCGAGAAACAGAGTCACGCCGGATCACACAGCGACTCCAACAGCAGCACTCAGGTCAAAACACACCTGCGTCATTGCTCTCGCAGATCTTATTCATGCCTGCTTTATTACGTAGCTTCTCCTAAACACAAACAAGTCCGTAGCTGTCAAACAATATGAACACAGAGCTGTAAAATTAATGTGGTGCAGCCCAGGTCATGTGATCTTTGAATTTGTTTGGTGACATAACTGACTTTTAATTTAGTTGCAAGTAAAAATAAAAATAATTTGTATTAAAAAAATTTTTTTTAAACAATTTAATAATAAATAATGTAATTTAAAAAGTATTTTATTTAATATAATTATTAATAACTATATCAATATTTATATTAAATGTAATTAAATTGTATTTCTTTCTTTAAAAATGTCCCAAAAAAGTGTTTGTGTTTTAAACTTTCATAATTGTGTTAATAATAATAATAATAATAATAATAATAATGTAAAATCTTTCACCATCTCTTAAATAATTAGTTTTATCTGGTAATGTAACCAAGTTCATGTGAGCAGGGACAAAATTATATTAACCAATAATATTATCCAGTAAGAAAAGAGTATAGAGGTATAAAATTATATTTGAAATCAATAAAAGTCAATTTATTTCAATTAAAAAAAAAATAGATAAAATATGTGGATTTTCTCTAATATATATTTTTATAAATTACAATAATTTTTATAATATAGTTTAAATAGTTATTAAAAATTCTTTAAAAAAATATAATAACTAAACAAAAATATATTTGAATTAATGTTCTTCATAATTTTTCACCAAAACAAAACTTTTTCTATTTCTGATATACTTTCACTGCTCACATAAGTACAGTATAGTTTTATGAAGTTATACAACCCGAATTCCGGAAATTGAATTTAGACATTTTTAAAATTTGAATAAGATGAAAACTAAAAGAATTTCAAATCACATGAGCCAATATTTTATTCACAATGGAACATGGATAACATAACAAATGTTTAAACTGAGAAATTTTATGCACAAAATGAGCTCATTTCAAAGTTGATGCCTGCTACAGGTCTCAGAATAATTGGGACGGGGGCATGTTTATCATGGTGTAGCATCTCCTCTTCTTTTCAACAGTTTGAAGACGTCTGGGCATCGAGGTTATGAGTTTCTGGAGTTTGTGTTGGAATTTGGTCCCATTCTTGCCTGATATAGGTTTCCAGTTGCTGAAGAGTTCGTGGTCGTCTTTTGATGTATTTTTCGTTTAATGATGAGCCAAATGTTGTCTATAGGTGAAAGATCTGGACTGCAGGCAGGCCAATTCAGCACCCGGACTCTTCTACTACGAAGCCATGCTGTTGTAATAGCTGCAGTATGTGGTTTTGCACTGTCCTGCTGAAATAAACGTCATCTGGAGGGGAGCATATGTTGCTCTAAAACCTTTATATACCTTTCAGCATTCATAGTGCCTTCCAAAACATGCAAGCTGTCCATAACGTATGCACTTATATACCCCCATACCATCAGAGATGCTGGCTTTTGAACTGAACGCTGATGACACGCTGGAAGGTCTCCCTCCTCTTTAGCCCGGAGGACACGGCGTCCGTGATTTCCAAAAAGAATGTCAAATTTGGACTCGTCTGACCATAGAACACTTTTCCACTTTGAAACGGTCTATTTTAAATGACGGTGCTTCTGGACCATGTTCACATATTGCTTCCTTTTTGCATGATAGAGCTTTAGTTGGCATCTGCAGATGGCACGGCGGATTGTTTACAAACAGTGGTTTCTGGAAGTATTCCTGGGCCCATTTAGTAATGTCAATGACACAATCATGCCGATGAGTGATGCAGTGTCATCTGAGGCCCAAAGACCACGGGTATCCAGCAAAGGTCTTCGGCCTTGTCCCTTACGCACAGAGATTTCTCCAGATTCTCTGAATCTTTTGATGATGTTATGCACTGTAGATGATGAGATTTGCAAAGCCTTTAAAAACAACGTTCCTCAATGTCAAATTGCAAAGTATTCCACAATCTTTTTATGCACTTTCACAGATTGGAGAGCCTCTGCCCATCTTTACTTCTGAGAGACTCTGCCTCACTAAGGCATCCCTTTTATAGCTAATCATGTTACAGACCTGATGTCAATTAACTTAATTAGTTGCTAGATGTTCTCCCAGCTGAATCTTTTCAAAATTTCTTGCTTTTTCAGCCCTGTAGCAGGCATCAAATTTGAAATGAGCTCATTTAGTGGATAAAAGTGTACAATTTCTCAGTTTAAACATTTGTTATGTTGTCTATGTTCTATTGTGAATAACATATTGGCTCATGTGATTTGAAAGTCTTTGTTTTCATTTTATTCAAATTTAAAAAATTTCCCAACATTTCCGGAATTTGGGTTGTACACGGGCTGGGACAAACTAATATCAACTAGTAATATCATAACCTGATATTTGTGAAACTCATCATTCATGAATCCTACATGACTAAGCTGGTTTGAGGTTGTCTGACTTTCCTCCTCCTGTCTATTTCTCCATCCGCAGGTGTTCGGCTCTGTAGACGAGGTGGACCCGATCGAATCTGAGCCCAAACCCAAAGACGAGAAGCCGCAGCCCAGAATCCCAAACGGCACTCTGCCAAACTGCACCAGTTCTCCAGACTCCGGACATCCGTCGTCCCGTAACTTCTCCGTGACCTCGGCGCTCTCAGACTGCTCTCCCAGCACAGAGGAGACATCCACGCAAGAGTCGGGGCCCAAAACCGCAGGCCGAGAGCCGCCTTCAGGAGACCAGACGGATGAGAAGACCAAAGAGGAGCGACCGGAAAACAGCTCCACTACTCAGGATACGGTCAAAGAAGATGCTGAGGTTTCACAAACAGAGAGCGTTGCTTCAGATGCTGCGATAAAAGAAAATGACAAACTCCAGACTTTGAACGCAGAAGACAAACTCCAGACTTTGAACGCAGAAGACAAACTCCAGACTTTGAATTCAGAAAAAGACAAACTCCAGACAATGAATTCAGAAAAAGACAAACTCCAGACTTTGAATTCAGAAAAAGACAAACTCCAGACAATGAATTCAGAAAAAGACAAACTCCAGACTTTGAATTCAGAAAAAGACAAACTCCAGACAATGAATTCAGAAAAAGACAAACTCCAGACAATGAATTCAGAAAAAGACAAACTCCAGACTTTGAATTCAGAAAAAGACAAACTCCAGACAATGAATTCAGAAAAAGACAAACTCCAGACTTTGAATTCAGAAGAAGACAAACTCCAGACTTTGAATTCAGAAAAAGACAAACTCCAGACAATGAATTCAGAAAAAGACAAACTCCAGACAATGAATTCAGAAAAAGACAAACTCCAGACAATGAATTCAGAAAAAGACAAACTCCAGACTTTGAATTCAGAAGAAGACAAACTCCAGACTTTGAATTCAGAAGAAGACAAACTCCAGACTTTGAATTCAGAAAAAGACAAACTCCAGACTTTGAATTCAGAAGAAGACAAACTCCAGACAATGAATTCAGAAAAAGACAAACTCCAGACTTTGAATTCAGAAAAAGACAAACTCCAGACTTTGAATTCAGAAAAAGACAAACTCCAGACAATGAATTCAGAAAAAGACAAACTCCAGACAATGAATTCAGAAGAAGACAAACTCCAGACAATGAATTCAGAAGAAGACAAACTCCAGACTTTGAACGCAGAAGACCAACTCCAGACTTTGAATTCAGAAGAAACATCTAAGACAGAAACGCATGAGACGGCAAACTCAAAAAACGCAGCTGATTTGTCTGAAAGAGAAACTAAAATGCAAAACAGTGCTGGAAAATCTGAACAAAATGGCATGAATGAATCACAACAGGATCCTGTTGAAGAAACTACCAAATCCTCCGAGTCAAAAGAGGTTGAGATTGAAGCTCCAAGACATGTGTCTTCTCCGTCTGGAGGAGAAAACCCAAAATCAAAAGCAGACCCAGAAGCGTATTTGAAAATGGATGAAGGCCAAGACGCTAAATCTGATCCACAGCCGTCGCTGGACGTTACGAGAATCTCTCAAACGGATGAAAACAAACCTCAACACGCATCTGAATGTTCATCTGAAGCACAGAATGTGATACGAACTCTGAATGAAACCATCAGCGCGCCGCAAACGATCGGCTGGGACGCCGGTCGATCCATAATCAAACAGATCACCGAATCCGAGTCGGAGAGCTGCGGCCTCATCACCTCCCTGTCGAAACTATCTCCAGACCTGTCCGACGACTCTCCCTCGGCGCTGGAAATGGAGGAGATTGCTTCGTCGGTGGTTTATATGTCCTCGGAGAGCGGCGTGTCCAGGACGCCTCTGACTTTGGCTCGTCCCGTGGCGCCGGAGAAGACGGTCGTGGGAATGCCGGCTCTGGAGCTCTGCATGGAGCCGAGCATCAACACCAGTCCGGAGGGAACCGACTCGGCGCTCTCCGAGGAGGAACCGGAGATGGACAACTCATTCCCCAAACCAGACTCTCTAGCCGTCACAGGAGACAGGAACGACATCGCGTCTCCGGTGTCGTCTATCGGGACCACCTACTCGGTATATCACCAAAAACATTATCAGTTTAAAGGGATTGTTCACCAAAAAAATTACACTGCGCCTTCTATAAAACATATTATTTTATTTTACTTTTGCAGCAGGAGCTGGTGGACCTTTACACGCTTAATCTGCACCGCATTGACAAAGACGTCCAGCGATGTGACAGAAACTACTGGTATTTCACGCCGGCCAACCTGGAGAAACTGCGCAACATCATGTGCAGGTAAAATAAAGCTTTCAGGTAAAATAAATCTTAGATGTTAGTTTAGATTCTGAGTAGAATGGTCTCTTAAGTCTGCATTTATTTGATCAAAATTTACAGTAAAATGTGAAATACTACATTTTAAAATAGCTGTTTTCTATGTGAATATCTGTTAAAATATAATTTATTTAGACATTTTTTGTAACATTATAAATGTCTTTACTGTCACTTATGATGGATTTTTGTTGAACAGAATGTATAATTTTTCCAAATCTAAAAGTAAGTGGAATAAGTGGATCTTACCATGTTTTTTTTGTGTGTGTGTTTTAAGTTACGTTTGGCAGCACCTTGACATTGGATACGTCCAGGGAATGTGTGACTTACTAGCGCCCCTGCTGGTCATCCTGGATGATGGTACATTAACTCTGAGTTTTTCGGGCACCTTAAATACCTCTTGACCATAGAAAAACACTTTAAACTATTGCCGTCAAAATTAACGCGTTAATGCAGGCGATTAATTTTTTTTCAGTTTAACGCGTTAAAAATATTTAACGCAATTAACTCCGGGGCAGAGCAAGGGTTGGCCGCTCCACTCACTACTGCTGTTTCTGCCACTTTTCTCTTGACAAGAAGTGCATTTATTCAGTCGTAGAATGTCTTTACGAGCACATCAAACCGGAGACGTTTCAGACACGCGCTACACTTCACTTCAACGTCAGGCGCGAGTCAAACAGCGCAGAAACGGTACTGTGCTCGCAGCGCATGCTCATAAATTGCACACACAAAGGCACCGGTGCATGCTGTAGCCTGTATCCTTTCATATCAAAGCGTGAAATAAACTACATGCATGCAATGTCGTGCTCTGTTAAGTCATGAACCAAAAACCGATTAAAGCTGCCTTAAAACTGTGCGTGCATTTAATATGTTATATATGAGTTACATTAAGAACATGTCTCTGAAATGGTTTTCCAAACCGTCCTGGAACAGCCAAGCACTGTCCCTCATTTAACACACTTGATTCAGCTCATTAATAGAGACTTAAGACCTGAAATGTGTCAGAAAAGGTAAAGTGAGTTGAGAGAAAACAGCTCTTAAAGTAATAGCAGCCAAAACAACCTAAACTAACAGCTGCTGTGATGTCTGTTCATCAAAGCAAAAAAAGAGAAAATCAATCACTTTTATAGCTTTTAGGATTCATCTATATTTAATTTAGAATTTAGTGTTTGATAACTTCAGGTTCAATTTCTGTATATTTCTGCTGAAGGGCACAGGTAAATATGACATTTATTATAATGGGTTTATGTGAAGATTCAGCTCTTGATTATACTGTAATGTTGAATGGCTGTAGTCAATGATTAAATATTATTGGGAAAAAATAATTTCATAGAGACATCAGTATTATTGCTGTCAGTGATGCGAGCCTTCAGTCATAAAAAAGATGCCATTAAACAAATATTTAAAATGTACTGTCTTTATGTTGTTTGTACATTTAATTTGAAGATTGAATGTGAAATTATTGCAATATAAAAGCATATTTAAAAACTTTAATGTAAAGTGGGATTAATCGCGATTAATTTCAGAAAAAAATTCGATTATTTAGTTATTTTTTTTAATAAATTGACAGCACTATTAGAAATATACTGTCTTTATGTTGTTTGTACATTTAATTTGAAGATAAAAAGCATATTTAAAAAACTTTAAAGTAAGGTGGGATTAATCGTGAGTATTTCAGAGGTTTTTTTTATTTTTATCGATTGACAGCACTACTTTAAACAGAGTGATCTTAAACTAAAACAATAAGCCTGTTTTCTATTAGCAAGTGATTATTGTGTCTGCTTGATCTCAGAGGCCATGGCCTTCAGCTGCTTCACTGAACTCATGAAACGAATGAACCAGAACTTCCCTCACGGAGGAGCCATGGACACACACTTCGCCAACATGCGCTCCCTCATCCAGGTTTACTCATTAAACACACATTATTAAACCCATTCTGCTGGTGTGTGTGTGTGTGAGATGTCATGATTCTGTCACACCTCGTCAGATTCTGGACTCGGAGCTGTTTGAGCTGATGCAGCAGAACGGTGACTACACACACTTCTACTTCTGCTACCGCTGGTTCCTCCTGGACTTCAAGAGAGGTCAGCGCATCTTGCGTCTTGTTTATACTGCATGTTTATACTTACATGTTAATTAAATAAATATAGTAAGTCTATTATTAGAACACCATAGCAAACACCCAACCACTTTACCATCAGTGGAGGACTTATTTTTACTTCATTACTCTACTTAAGGACTTTTTTTTTTTTTTTTTTTTTTTTTTTTGGAATGTTTTTATTTTGAGAAACTTTTCAAAGCGTAATATTGTACTTTTTACTCCACTACATGTCTGAACTCTTTCCCCGCCAATGATTTTGAGAAAGTTGCCAGCCACCGCCAGCATTTTTGATGATTTTCACTAAAATTTTATGGCCCCCAGAATATTTTGTTGTATGTTTGCAACATATAATAAAGAAGAGAGCCTCTACTTTTAAACAACAACAACAACAACAACAAATCTGTTTTATTCTGGCTTCAAGCATTCTTTTTTATCAACACTTGAATGTAGGTAAGTTTCATAAAGAAAGCAAAATAAATTAAGCAAAAAATCGCATTTTTATCAAAGACTACATCTGGATCATATTCAGTAATATTATCAGAGCAAAGATGCAGTAGATGGCTTCATCAGTATCCCAAAGCTTCTAGATTGACATTTCACTCGTTAGCATTAGGCACACGGCAAAAAATGCTTTTCTTACTTGTTTTTGTCTTGTTTCCAGCTAAAATATCTCATTCTTAAATCAAGAAGGATTTTCTAGAATAGTAAAAATTATTGTGTTGTTTTCAGAAAAAACAAGTCAAAATAATCTGCCAATGAAGTAAACAGAATAATCTCGTTTTCTGTTTGAAATAAGATTATTTTGCTCGTTCTAAGCAAAAACTCACTTAAATTTAACTTGTTTTTTCTGAAAACAAAATAATTTTTGCTATTCTAGAAAATCCTTCTTGATTTTTTTTTTTTGATCAAGACAAAAAAAAAATCTAAGAAAAGCATTTTTTTGCAGTGCAGTTTGCATTTATATGCTGTTTATTGTTGATGATCGCATTATTTTTCATACGCATATGAGATCGCTGGTTTCTGCGTCTGTGTTCTTGATCGAGTGATTCCAGACCGATTCGCCCCTGAGCGAACAGTGATTCATGAACGAGCTGAATCTTGTTAAATGGCTTCACGAATCGCACCGAGCCTTCATGTATGAGTCGGACTGAGCTGACTGCAGTGTGAGTGAGTGCTGGTGTTCACCTCTCTCTCAGAAATGGTGTACGATGACGTGTTCTCGGTGTGGGAGACCATCTGGTCCGCGCGGTTCGCCTCCTCGGAGCACTTTGTGCTGTTCATCGCGCTGGCGCTGGTGGAGCTGTACCGCGACATCATCCTGGAGAACAACATGGACTTCACCGACATCATCAAGTTCTTCAACGGTGAGCCGACTGACCAATCACTGAGCAGCAGCGCTGCCACATTTTCAGACTTTATCGATTCAATCCAATTTAATGTTTTGCCACGATTTAATTTTTTAGAGGAATCGCAGTTTTGAATAGAAATATTACCAAACGTTGTGGTTTGTGTCTTGATGTAGAGATGGCTGAGCGTCACGACGTGCCGAAGCTGCTGGTCATGGCCCGAGAGCTGGTGCACAAGGTCCAGATCCTGATCGAGAACAAGTGAACACACCTCCATTAACACTCTGAAGACGCTCGTGTCATTAAACACAGCCTCAGCTCGAGGAAATGCCAAACTAGTGTTGCTTTCATCTGCCCAGACTTAATATTATTATATTTTACATTCGTTTATAGCGAATGCATATTGAAGTGGGGGGGGGGGACAAACCGCTCATCTGACCGGCCACAAATACATAACCTTTATTTAGTTATGGACTCAAAGCTACACTGATTTTGATTTCATGGGTTCTGCAAGAGTAAATATGACTATACTGAGAATATATAAGAGATGAAGAGAGATATTATAGTTAAACGTTTCGGATAGTTTTATACGAGGTCGTGGATTAAACAAATGGCTAGAGATATATATATAAAGATGATCTGTGAATGGCACCCTTTCTAAGACAGATTTTCTAAAAGCACAAAGTATTACAAATAATGCTGTATATTTATTTATTTTTTAAATGTGTGACGATTAAGACATCATCATTATTGCAGATGTTTAGTGTACTTCACACGTCACTTCATGATGTTTGCACAGAACGAGAGACGGCACCTGTTTGCGTCGGGAAGAAAGTGATTTTTTCATCATTTTCAGCTGATTGGGAGAGTCTCGTCTCATATTTCACCTCTAAATACAAAGGAAAAAATAAGAAATGATAATTGCATTCTATTTTTAGGGCCATTAACATTTAATCTAGTAAATCAATAAATTTAGTAAATCATTATTGTAATGCGTTTTTTTTATTATTATTATTATTTTTAATTTAAATAAATTAAAAGATGTAGAATAAATACTACCATGATATGTGTGTGTGTGTGTGTGTGTGTGTGTGTGTGTGTGTGTGCGCGCGTGCACACACACACACACACACACACACACGATGTATATGTGTATATATAGTATATAGGTATACTTTTTTTGTTGCATTACAGTAATGAAAATGTTATTTTATTTATTTATTTGGCAGTGAATTGTGCTTAATGAAATGAAATGGTCTTAAAAATAGGTGGATTTTTCATTTTTTCCCTCATATTTCATCTCTAAATACAAAGGGGAAAAAAAATCTAAATTAATTTTGCGTTCTATTTTTAAGACCACTAATATTTTTGCATGTTTGCAAAATTTTTGTAACTCATTGTAATACATTTTTTTGTTTAATTCGCTATGTGTGTGTTTGTGTGTGTGTATACATTATATTGCCTCATTACAGTAATGAACATTAGATTTGATTTATTTGGTGATAAAATGTGCTTACTCGTCAAGAAATGGTCTTAAAAATAGGCTGAATTTGCTTTTTCCTCATATTTCACTTTTAAATACAATGGAAAAATAGGTATTTGCATTCTACTTTTAGGACCATTAGGATTTTTGCATGTTTGTTTGCATATTATCATTAATGTAAAGTATAATGTAAACGTCACATTAGATTGAATGAAAACTAGATTTTATTTGAACGTGATGAAATGGTCTTAAAAATAGGCTGAATTTGCTTGATGTGAAAGGAAGAGAGGTTTAGGAGTGAAATGTGAGGCACTGTTTTCATGACTCGGATCTGACCTGCTGAGCTGCTACACAATGCTGGACCTCACTCAGTGAAGCTACTTTACTGTACAATCATCACCAGACAGACTTTCACTCGGATTCATCTTTTTGCCTTAAGTTTCTCTGTTCAGGGACGTGTGCTGATGTTGACATATATCTGATATCTGCCATATAGACATGTGTAAGTGTGTGTGTGTGTGTACAGATGTGCTCTTCTACCAGCAGCCAAACTTTTGTAAGGTGTCCCAGACTTCAAGCACTTGTTGGATCTGATGTGACTGTAGTAATGGAGAGCGATCGGCTGAAGTGCCAGTGTTATCGACACTAACTCCCGTCATATCATCTCTCTGTGTGTATCGCTGTTTATGCCCCGTAACATTAGCTTACACAGAATGGCGCTGTATGTAGCTCATAATATAACAATATCTACAAATGTTGGACGTGTGAATTGTAAAAACCTCTTCTGATCGATGTATGCGGCTCAGTGACGCGAACTCCTGACAACGACAGACACTAAAGATTTGTTCAAACTGTATTGGAAACCTATATATTTTTATTGTACTCTGTGAAACTACGTAGTATATTGTCAGAACTGCGTGCTGCATATAATATAATCTGTATTATAATATTTAATAAATGTATGTGTTGACTGTTTTTCTGGTGAATAGTGCTTTAACTGGTGGATAAATAAATAAATAAATAAATATTTATATAAATAAATTTTATATATATATATATATATATATATGATGTTTACATTATGTGCATTATATAAGTGCCTTTGTACAGACAATATTACAAACATCTAAACAAAAATACAACATTTAATAATCAACCAATTATGAAATGCTGAGCAAGACACAAATTAAACTCTCATGTATAACATAACAGCATGAAAAGATCAAATAAATACCATTTTTAAAAAATAAAAATGTACATTAACACGAGGCATCGTACATATTTCTATGTATTATTTTGTGAAGAATGAAATACTTCTAGCCTACTTCAGTGAATATTAATTTTCAGCACCTCTCTAATTTATTTATTTATTGTACAGAATTAAATCGTTCTTCTTTAGTAAATATTGACCATCTTTACCATTTTCCTGTTTTTATTAACTTTTTCCAATTTATTATTATTATTATTATTATTACTGTGAAGAAATGAATGGTTCAGCTTCAGTAATTATTGACTAATTACTTGATTAATGTATTATTATTATAAAGAAGGAGACCGTTCTACTCAAGTAAATATTGACAGACGGCACTTTTCTGTTTTTATTATTTGTTTATTTAGTAAAGAAGTAAATGTTGACTTTCAGCAGTTTCTTATTTTTTATCATTTATTTAGTTAACACAGAACAGTCTCAAACAGAAATATTTCCCTCTTTTGTCCTCTTTGTTTTTTCCTGACATCTGCATTGTTGGGTCTGGCATATCACATCTTCCTCTTCACAATACCCCATAGATTCTCTCTGGGGTTAAGGTCTGGTGAGTTTGCTGGCCAATCAAGCACAGTAACACTATGGTCATTAAACCAGCTTTTGGTACCTTTGGCAGTGTGGGCAGGTGCCAAGTCCTGCTGGAAAATGAAATCAGCATCTCCATAAAGCTTGTCAGCAGAAGGAAGCATGAAGGGCTCTATAATCTCCTGGTAGATGGCTGCGTTGACTGTGGACTTCAGAAAACACAGTGGACCAACACCAGCAGATGACATGGCAGCCCAAATCATCACAGACTGTGGAAACTTCACACTGGACTTCAAGCAACATGGATTCTGTGCCTCTCCAGTCTTCCTCCAGACTCTGGGACCTTGATTTCCAAATGAAATGCAAAATTTACTTTCATCTGAAAAGAGGACTTTGGACCACTGAGCAACAGTCCAGTTCTTTTTCTCCACAGCCCAGGTAAGATGCTTCTGACGTTGTCTCTGGTTCAGAAGTGGCTTGGTGGCCCTTTTCCTGAAGACGTCTGAGCGTGGTGACTCTTGATGCACTGACTCCAGCTTCAGTTCTCTCCTTGTGAAGCTCTCACAAGTGTTTGAATCAGCTTTGCTTGACTGTATTCTCAAGCTTGCGGTCATACCTGTTGCTTGTGCACCTTTTCCTACCCAAATTATTCCTTCCAGTCAACTCTGCATTTAATATGCTTTGATACAGCACTCTGTAAACAGCCACACCTTTCAGTAATGACCCTCTGTGACTTACCCTCTTTGTGGAGGGTGTCAATGTTCATCTTCTGGATCATTGCCAAGTCAGCAGTCTTCTCCATTATTGTGGTTTCAAAGAACAAGAGATACCCAGAATTTATACTGTAGGGATGGTCATTTATTCAAACTCAAATGTAAATATTCTAATATTTTGAGATACTGATTTTTGACTTTCATGAGCAGTAAGCTCTAATCATCAAAATTAAAAGAAAAAAACTTTTTAAATGTTTTACTTTACATGCAATGAATCTAAAATATATGAAAGTTTCACTTTTTGAAATGTTACAAGAAAAAATTTACTTTTTCACAACATTCTAATTTATTGAGATGCACCTGTATATATTAGTGCTGTCAAATGATTAATCCCGATTAAATACACACATACAGTGTATATTTTGAAAATATTGACATGTATATATTTATATTATTTATTAAACATAACATTTTTCTTAAATATATACATTTAAATTTATACATATACATATTTATATATACATAATAAATATACACAGCACACACACATATATTATGTAAACAAAAGCTTGTATTTTTGATGCGATTAATCGTGATGAATTGTATGACAGCACTAATATATATATATATATATATATAATATTTCCAGAATTTTCTTATTTGTATTAACTATTTATTATGATTATGATTATTATTTTATTTATTTATTTTTTGACGCAGGAAATGATTCTGTTTCTCCAGTAAATATTGATCTTTTTTTAAATATTGTTTTATATCTTCTCACCAACATTTTTATTATTTTCATTTTTTTTATTATGCAATAAAAGAACAACAAATACACTTACCAAGACAAAATAAGAACAAAAGACAACGAGGGTTACAAACAATAATCCAAAGCATACTGTGTTCGTTTATAAGACTTACGTCATGAAAGAGTTTTACATGCAGTATCATTATTAGTGTTTACACATCAGAATCTTTC
>CM071947.1:297500-302500 GCA_036784905.1 Acrossocheilus fasciatus | reverse complement strand
CAGCTGGATTTCCTGTAAGAAATGCATATGATTGTTATGTGTATTTGTGGATGTTTAGCAGTGCAGTGGACTGAGGTGTTGGTGTTGTTAGCGGAGGAATGTCTGGTTAACGCTCTGATCTGAGTTTGCAGTGACACATTAACAGTAGTGAGTTACTCTCAGTAGTGTGCACTTAAGCGGCGTTTAACCTCCGGTACTCCAGCGGGACTCTTCCTGTAATTAATGTGTTGTGTTGCTGTGGACGAAAGGCCTCAGAGACCCTAATACAGGCAAACGTGACCCCGGGCCCCTGGAGGACATCAATTAATGCTGTAATTATCCAGAGGCCACGGACGGGCCAGACTCGGACAGAAACACAGCATCTCAGTTCCTCTTCATTTATTATGAATCTGTGCACTTTGGAAGATGTTTGCTTCACTGTGTTTTAAAGCACTACTGCTGAAACATTTGTGGTCAGTGAGATATTCTTTATAGAAATTAATACTTTTATTCATCAATACTGCATTAAACTGTTCAAAAGTGACAGTAAAGACATTTATAATGTTACAGTTCATTTCTATTTCAAATAAATGCTGCTCTTTTGAACTTTCTATTCGTCTGTGAATCCTGAAAAATAAAATGTATCAGTTTCCACAAAAATATTGAGCAGCACAAGTGTTTTCAACATTGATAATAATCAGTGTGTGTGTGTGTGTGTGAGTGTGTCTGTGTGTGTGTGTGAGTGTGTGAGTGTGTGTGTGTGTGAGTGTGTGCGTGTGCGTGTGCGTGTGTGTGTGTTGGTATTCACTATGTCATGAGGACCAAATGTCCCCACAAGCTTAGTAATAGCAGTAAATTTTGAGCTTGTGTGGACATTTTTTGGTCCTCAAGCTTATAAACCACACAGAATGAAGTGTTTTGAGAATCTAGTCTTCTGTGAGGGGTAGGTTTACGCCTGTATGGAATGAACCCATAAAACATGGAAATCCAAAAATCCACCATATTTATGACTGTTATGCAGTAAAAACAACAACATCACATGAAGGCGGATCACTGGACTGATCCAGAAAACATTTATTTACATTGAATAGATGTGTGTATGGTTGTGTATGGTTGTGATGAGAGATGGGCTGTGTTCTGGGCAGGAAGAGAGCAGATCTCATGGCGCTAACTTCCTGTAGAGCAGCCGCTCGCTCAGCCAGAGCTCAGGACTCACGCCTCAGCTCCCATCATCCACCGGCCTCAGCTGAAATATCACTGTCAGTGTGTGCCGTGAATCTGTTCAGTCAGCAGATAAACACGAGTGTGTGTGTGTGATGGCAGAAGGTCAGTGGATATCTATCAGGTCATGCTGTGTGTGTGTGTGTGTGTGTGTGAGCAGGTCTGTTCTTGTCTGGTGTCGTTCAGGCGTGTGAAGCAGCGGCAGGAGGATCTTCTGTAGTTTTGTGAAAAATGGAAATTGATTCTCTAGGCATCTTGTTAAGTGGTGTTTTAACGCAGCAGACGCGTCACTCCAGCACTGAGACATCATGTGTGCTCAGCTTCAGCCGAACACACATACACACACACACACACACACACACACACACACACACACACACACACACACACACACACACACACACTCACTCACACACACACACACACACACACACACACACACACACACACACACACACACACACACACACACACACACACACACATGTTCGTTTTTGTGAAAAGTGGGGACTCTCCATAGGCGTAATGGTTTTTATACTGTACATACTGTATGTGCTATTGCCCTACACCAACCCTACACCTAAACCTACCCCTTACAGGAGACTCTGTGCATTTCAACTTTCCCCAAAAAAAACTCATTCTGAGTGATTTATAAGCGTTTTGAAAAGTGGGGACATGGGTCAATGTCCTGAGATGTCACCTTCACCTTGTAATACCTGACATACCCTCGTCATTATACACATCTATGTCCTGACTTTTCACAAAAACACACACACACACACACACACACACACACACACACACACACACACTCACACACACACACACTCCAGTGAGATACACACATGAAGTTTGTAGATTTGTTAGTGTTTTCTGCTCACCAAAGCTGCAGTTATTTGGTCAAAAATGCAGTAAAAATATGAAATATTATTCTAATGTAAAATAGCAGTTTTCTATGTGAATATGTGTTAATCTGTAATTTATTTCTGTGATGCGCAGCTGTATTTTCAGCATCATTACTGCAGTCTTCAGTGTCACATGATCTTCAGAAATCATAATAATATGCTGATTTGCTGCTCAACAAACATTTCTGATTTATTATCAATGTTGAAAACAGTCGTGCTGCACGATATTTTTGTGGAAACTGTGATGCATTTTATTTTTCAGGATTCACAGATGAATAGAAAGTTCAGAAGAACAGCATTTATTTGAAATAGAAATGATCACTTTTGATTAATTTAATGCATCCTTGATGAATAAAAATATTAATTTGTTTAAGTTTTGACTGGTATTGTGTGTGTGTGTGTGTGTGTGTGTGTGTGTGTGTGTGTGTGTGTGTGTGTGTGTGTGTGTGTGTGAGTGTGTGTGTGTGTGTGTGTGTGTGTGTGTGTGTGTGTGTGTGTGTGTGTGTGTGTGTGTGTGTGTGTGTGTTTGTGTGTTTGTTTGTCATATCACAACACACTCACTATTCATACAAAAAAGTCAATTAAACTCCAATCAATATTTCATGTACAGGTAATTATGTAATTGGTGGGTAGTCGTGTGATAACATAGTTTATTTTGGCATAATGACAGTCTTCTGCGTCTGTATTTGCTCTTTTAACAGCAAACTGGCAAGAAACTCAAAAACTTTCAGAGGTTTTCAGCTGTAAACGACTCTCCGTCTGCTTGAGAAGATTTTATAGCTTCCAGAAACGCAGATTTTCATGACAAATCGATCAAAATGATTGTAAATAATGTGTGGAAGCCAAAGATTCATAATGTTCCCAGACTCAGGTCATCAGTTCTCGAAACACACTGATGTTCAGTGAAGATGTTGGTGATGATGACAGCAAATCCACCCGAATGAAGTTAATTAGTGTTGAATATGCAGTGAGGTCTGGAGGTTCATGTACATCAGTGTGATAATCACACCCAACACGTACCGCTGCTTTAACACTGTGTGTGTGTGTGTGTGTGTGTGTGCGGCCTTTGATCTGCTCTGATACACTCAAACACGCTTCCCACAGCGTGTCACAGCAGAGGTCATGTGCTGTCTGCCGCTCACTGGCTTTCATCTGCCTGTGAGTGTGTGTGTGTGTGTGTGTGTGTGTGTGAGAGAGAGAGAGAGAGTGAGTGTGTGTTCAGGTTTGTCTGTGTGATGCTCAAAAAGCTGCTCAGTTTTTGAAAGACTCAGAAATCAGACAAATCATGTTCTGCTTTAATAACGTCAACAGGTCTGTGTTCTGCTTAAAGGAATAGTTCACCCAGAAAATGAAGATTTGCTGAAAATGTGCCATCCCAGATCAGGATGAGTGTGTTTCTTCATCAGGTTTGGAGAAATGTGACGCTGCATCAGTGTCTCAGCAATGGATGCTCTGCAGTGAATGGGTGCCGTCAGAATGAGAGTCTGATAAAAACATCACAATAATCCACAAGTAATCCAAGTTTCAAGTTTGGTTTATTTCTAGAGCACATTTAAAAACAGCAGAAGTTGACCAAAGTGCTGTACATAAAGGTTCATAAAACAAACAACAATAAGGTACTGTACATAGTATTATACATTACACACAACAACAACACTAAAACCTTAAAATCAATTCTAAAACGGACCGGAAGCCAATTAGGGAAGCCAATACGCAGGAAATATGTTCCCGTTTACGCATTCGAGTTAAAAGTCGAGCTGCAGCATTCTGCACTAACAGCAAGCGTGAGACGGAGGCCTGGCTGACACCAACACAGAGGGCATTACAACAGTCTAAACGAGATTAAATAAAAACATGTATGAGCCTTTCTAAATTTTTAAATGACAGAAAAGTCTTAACTTTAGATAAAAGCCGTAACTGATAAAAACTTGACTTTACTACAGAGTTTATCTGTTTGTCAAGCTTAAAATCCATATATCCAATATTACACCCAGGTTTTTAACAGTGGATTTAACATGTGGAAGCAAAGAGCCCAGATCCGTGTTGGAGACCTTGTTAGTACAATTTGGACCAAATATCATAATTTCAGTCTTGCTGAGGCAATCAATGTCTCTGAGGCAATCAAAGAGAAGTTGCAAAGAACTGGCATGTTCCCGTTTCAGTGGCAGATAAATTTGTGTGTCATCTGCATAACAGTGAAACTAAATATTATATTTCCTGAGAACAGACCCTAATGGAAGCTTATACAGAGAAAACAGCATAGGGCCGAGGATAGAGCCTTGAGGGACTCCACATGGAAGTGGAGCTGATGAGGAAACAAAGTCATCAAGGCGGACAGAAAAAGTCCTGTCAGTTAGACCTGAACCACTCCAAAGCAGTTCCCTTAATGCAAACAACATGTTCCAACCGGGAAAGTAGAATATTATGATCAGTGGCATCAAATGCAGATGTCAGATCCGAATGGCTGAATCTCCTGAATCAGTGACTAATAAAAGGTCATTATGAAGTATGACAGCTTATGAAGAGCTTTAAAACCAGACTGATATACTTCTAAAACTCTGTGTGAGTCTAAAAAATATTGTAACTGTATACAGACAACTTTCTCTAATATTTTAGAGAGAAAGGGGAGTTTAGAGATTGGTCTATAGTTGGAGAGAACTGTAGTGTCCAAGCTGGATTTTTTTTTTATCAGAGGTTGAACCACAGCATGTTTAAAATCTAAAGGAACAACACCTAGGGTCAAACTGCCCAATGGTATCAAAAACCTCCTTTAAAAAACATGGAGGAACTACATCTGTGGGACAAATAGACGGTTTCAGTCGATTTGTAACATCTTTCAAAAAAGAAAGAGACACAGGCTCAAACTGGTCAAAAACAGCAGAGCAAGTGACTGGA
>CM071947.1:272500-292500 GCA_036784905.1 Acrossocheilus fasciatus | reverse complement strand
TTTTTTGGGGAAACAAGTCTTAATATCTTAAATCATTTTACTTGTGAAGTAAATGCATCTTGATTCCAGAATGTTTAGATATTTATACCAGAAAACAAGACCAAAATACTAAGAGAGAGAATGATTTTTTGCAGCTAGTTTGGCTGCCATGTCATCCTCTCTTGAGTATATATTGTAGATCTCTCTCTCTCTCTCTCTCTCTCTCTCTCTCTCGGTGGGTTAATTCGTTCGCTTCTTCCTCAGACGTTTAGTTCCAGAAGGCTCAGACTCGTGGTGCTCAGGCTGTGATTGTGCCAGCGTTGCATAACAGTCATGTAAGTTTTCATCCACACGAAACTTCACGGAGCGCTTCATTGTTCCTCCTCTCAGAGCTTCTTGTGATGTTCAGTGAAGCTCATCCTGGTTTCTCTCCTACAGATGCTCAGACAGCTTTCTCCTGCAGCAAATGATGCTTCGTGTGAATTATGAATTCTGTTAACAATCAGTGAAAGATTTGAATGCAATAATAAATGTTTCATAAACTCTTCAATTATTCTAGTCACCCTTCAACCATCAGGCTTTAAAAGTGTAAAATCATTAACAAATGACTAAAACAGGCCAGGAGTAAACACAAAAGCGTCATTATTTCTTAAATATCACATATTATCTGTATTATGTAACATGTCGCCTTAATTAGAAATGTTCATTAACTGGAACATTGAGTTATAATAAAGGGATTTCCATCATTTTGACACACAACATTTATTTATTTATTTTTGTGTGTGTGTGTGTGTGTGTGTGTTTTTTCTGAGACGTTTTTGCTTAAAATAAGAAAACATATCTACCAAAAGGACAAGAAAAATAATCTTGTTTAATAATTTTTTTTTAATCATCTTAATATATATATACATATATATATATATATATATATATATATATATATATATATATATATATATATATATATATATATTTTTTTTTTTTAAACAAAAACAAACTAAATTTTGATGTTTTCAGAAAACAAGGTTTAATATCTCAAGACATTTTGCAGTGTGTTTAGCTGCTTTAGAAACATTCAGTGAACGCTGCTAATAGTGATTAGAAGTGGAAGAAAATTACATGTTAAAGTATATGTGTGATATTTGGCAGTGCATTCAGTGAATTATATATGGGATTTATGATAAATTAACCCACAAAGGCACAGTATGTTGTTATTTGTCACATAGTTACAGCGAAATGCAAAGGAAACTTGAAAATTAGGAAGAAACTGAAGAGCTTTTCCATAGATATTCTTGTTAAAATAGCAAGCGTAATGTTGCTCTCCTGGATTATTTGTAGCAAAAGTTTATGATCTGAAACGATGAGCTTCCGTGCCCAGACCGGAGGAGCCTCTGACAGTGTCGAGCACAGCAGACTCGTTACGAGCGGCTCGTTCTAGAGTTTCAGATTCTGGCAGCGACTCAAAGGTTCCTCACTGCAGATTTAATGACATGCGTGAGCTCCTAATTAAATGAATGTCTATTTGAGACGCATGTCTTCTGCTGGTTATGATCATAGACTGTACGTGATTGAATTATTCCGTGCCGTCCGATTGTCACGCCTACGCCAGCGTCCGCAGAGCGTCAGAGAGGCTCTTGAGCCGCAGGTTTGCGAGCGTTCGGCTGGCTTCCCTCTGCGAGGCTCTGGTCGGGCAGGTTTGATGAACGCGGCGTGTTCCCGACGCTTCTGGAACGCTGCAGAACGCTGCCACTTCACTTGGCACATTGTGCATCTGCCATTGTGAGCGCTGACGGATTGAGCCGTGTGTTGCCATGGCGATGGTGGCTCATGTTTCCCAGCGAGAGAGAGAAAAATTCCCTCCTCCAGCAAACACGGCAAACGTGCTCAAACTCTTCAGGTCACCAGCAGAAATCACACCGAATGTGACATTCGCTGCAAAAAATGATTTTCTTACTTAGTGTTTTTGTCTTGTTGTTTAGTATAAATTTCTAAACATTCTTGAACGAAGATGCAAGTAAAATGACTTCGAAATACTAAGTAAGAGAATAACGTTTTGCAGTGTTTGCACTTTCATATTTGGAAATAAACCTCAGCTGTGTGTGACTTTAGGCCAGAGTGAATGATTTCTGTGAGTCAGTTTAACTCTATTCATCAGTGTTTATAACAGTAGAAGTCTGAAGTTCTTCTAATGTCGTAATAGTACAAATATAGTATCGTACCTCATTTCATAATGAAATCTGGTGATGATCAGGATGCAGGGTTTTACTCATGCTGGTCAGTTTCTGTTTTTACATTTACTCTGCTCTATAAATGTAGACATTACATTAGACTTTTTTGTATTTATGTCTAGTTATAAATACTGTAACTCACACAATAACCCTAACAGAAAACATTGTGTGTTTACTTAATTTTTACAATTGAGGATGTTCCCAAAATGAGGTACACACACACACACATACACACTCATTGAGATCAGAATGATTATTGTTTTCTATCTAACTGGCCATTTGTCATAATTGCTCATTAGATATACTCATAAATGAATTGCATTATATATGTATTACACAGAAAGGTGTAGTATTGTGAGATATTGTGTAAGATCTTGAAGTCAGTTCGGTGTAGACGTCTGTTACAGTCAAGGATGACATGTTCTTCTAAATTACAACAATGAATCTGTGATATCATATGAAACGTTCTGTAATTTGATGATGGTCTTGGAATGATGTGGACTGTATTTTCAAGATGTTTTAAAGGTCATGTGAAGAAACCCAGATAAATTGTGGCAGAGTTTGTCAATCATCTCAAGATTTGCTCTTGTGGTTTTGATGTCGACGTTCCTGTGAGTTTTTGCGTTTTTTTTCATTCGTGCCGCCCACAGATCTCCTCCAGCCCACCGTGATGCTGGTTCTGCACCAAAAGCCCAGCGAGACTGAAGAAATATGAAATATTTAACGCAGCCCGTGCTCGCAGTGACCTACTGAGGGAGAGCGGGCTGTTTATCAATGCCAGAAATAGACCTAATGTTGAGAGGATCCAGAGCAGACGGACGCAGCACGCTCCCGTCGTGAGAAACCGTGCGATCGAGTGGCGTTTCCAGTGCGTTTGTGCTGAGTCAGGCGGTGTGTGAATTACCCAGCGTCCCTCAGACGCACCAGGCTCAGGTGAGCAGCTGTGTGTTCAGGTGTGTGTGTGTTTGCACAGTGATTACGGCTGCGTTCAGCAAACACCTCCGAGACCAGAGCGCTGTGTTCAGCTCACAAGAAGCCGTTCCTCTGGCCGTAGTCACACCATTATCCAGCGATTCTTCATCAGGTCTTTGAGAGAGTGTGAACTGTGAACTCTCACCGTGTGCTGAAAGGTCAAAGGTCACAGCCTGAACATCGGCGTGTTTGTAAATGAGATGCGTTTAAAGGGATAGTTCACACAAAAGTGAAAATTCTGTCATTAATTACTCACCCTCATGTCTTTCCAAACCTGTAAGACCTTCGTTCTTCTTCAGAACACAAATTAAGATGTTTTTGATGAACTCTCTGACCCTCCACAGACAGCAAGGATATCACCACGATCAAGGCCATGTGACATCAGGGGTTCAACCGTAATTTTACGAAGCTACGAGAATACTTTTTGTGTGCAAAGAAAACAATAATAACATAATTTATTCAGCATGATGTCCGCTGATGTCATGTGGACTACTTTAACGATGTCTTGATCGTGTGAGGATCCTTGCTGTCTATAGAGGGTCAGAGAGCTCTCGGATTTCATCAAAAATATCTTAATTTGTGTTTCGAAGATGAGCGAAGGTCTTACGGGTTTGAAACGACATGAGGGTGAGTAATTAATGACAGAATTTTCATTTATAAAGAGATATTTTTCAGAATGAACATTCTGTCATTTACTTACCCTCCAGTCGTTCCAGACTTGTGTCTTTCTTTCTTCTGTGAACATTAAAGATGATGACAGTCGATAGTTCCCACTGACTTCCGTAGTATTCTTTGTTCATACTGTGGAAGTCTATGGTTACACACGTTCTGTGACTGTTGTTTGATTGAGTTCAGTGTCGGTGTAGATCTACTGTATGACCTGTGCTGTGGTCCTGCGATCAGACTTGTGACGCTGCGGCTCCGAGCGCTGGTTTGGGTTGGTTTAATGCAGGATGTGTGCAGCTAACCGTGTAATCGCATGCGTTGTCAGTGTGTGTGTGCGTATTGGTGGTCAACCGGTTTAACTGGGTTAACTGTAATTGCAGTTTACAGTATTTGGAGTTGGTTGTTTTAGACTTCCTGTTTGTATTGGAGTGTTTAATTGTTAATCACTGTTTTATTTGTACATTTTGTACTTCCTGGTTTTAATGAAGAGACTGCTGTGATCCTGCACTGGTCCTGATGATGATGATGATGGTGTCTGTGCAGTAGCATTCATGCATTCAGCAGAGGCTTTATCTATCTTGTTCAGCTCATGGTTGTGTGATTGTGATGAAGGATCTCGTTCTGTGTTGGTCCTTCCAGCAGAAGCTGCAGCTCATATTTATTTACACTGATCTCAGTGATGTGTGTGTCCAGCTTCACATCAGACACCTGAGAGCAGCCCTAACACTGTAAAATGATTTAAACCTGGTAAAACATGTAGGCCTACTTGAAGTACTAGTCTGTTAGTATTAGCTGGAAACGTCAGCAAATTGGCCCAAATATATAATCAGCATTTACACACACAGGCTGGTAGGAGTGTAACGCTGCACAAAACGATGGTTTGATACTTTGTTTTTAAATAAAATAGTGTCAATAATGCTGAAAAACACTCTTCATACTGCAGTTTATGCTGCTGTTGTAAATGAAGGAAGTGCTTCCACGTTTAGATGCAAAATATTTGAGCAAAATGCCCATTCTTTTGTGGTCCGTCTGTTTGACAGATTTGTATGTGATGGTGCTTATTCAGAGAAATTTAACATTGCTGTTGGACAAGCCTTTCTGCAAAATGGAAATACTGGTGTGAATTTCTAATGTTTACAGATAATGATACAACTGTAAGAAGTAAGAATTGTTCCAATGAGTAACATTGTTCTAGTGAATGACAGTGTTCTAGTTAGTAACAGTGTTCCAGTGAGTGACAGTATTCTAATGTTCTAGTGAGTGACAGTGTTCCAGAGTTCTAGTGAATGACAGTGTTCCAGTGTTCCAGTGAGTGACAGTGTTCCAATGAGTGACAGTGTTCCAGTGACAGTGTTCCAGTGTTCTAGTGAGTGACAGTGTTCCAGTGAGTGACAGTGTTCCAATGAGTGACAGTATTCTAATGTTCTAGTGAGTGACAGTGTTCCAGTGACAGTGTTCCAGTGTTCTAGTGAGTGACAGTGTTCCAGTGAGTGACAGTGTGAGTGACAGTGCTCCAATGAGTGACAGTATTCTAATGTTCTAGTGAGTGACAGTGTTCCAGTGACAGTGTTCCAGTGTTCTAGTGAGTGACAGTGTTCCAGTGAGTGACAGTGTGAGTGACAGTGTTCCAATGAGTGACAGTATTCTAATGTTCTAGTGAGTGACAGTGTTCCAGTGACAGTGTTCCAGTGTTCTAGTGAGTGACAGTGTTCCAGTGAGTGACAGTGTGAGTGACAGTGTTCCAATGAGTGACAGTATTCTAATGTTCTAGTGAGTGACAGTGTGAGTGACAGTGTTCCAATGAGTGACAGTATTCTAATGTTCTAGTGAGTGACAGTGTTCCAGTGACAGTGTTCCAGTGTTCTAGTGAGTGACAGTGTTCCAATGAGTGACAGTGTTCCAGTGAGTGACAGTGTGAGTGACAGTGTTCCAATGAGTGACAGTATTCTAATGTTCTAGTGAGTGACAGTGTTCCAATGAGTGACAGTGTTCCAATGAGTGACAGTATTCTAATGTTCTAGTGAGTGACAGTGTTCCAGTGACAGTGTTCCAGTGTTCTAGTGAGTGACAGTGTTCCAGTGAGTGACAGTGTTCCAATGAGTGACAGTATTCTAATGTTCTAGTGAGTGACAGTGTTCCAGTGACAGTGTTCCAGTGTTCTAGTGAGTGACAGTGTTCCAGTGAGTGACAGTGTTCTAGTGTTCCAGTGACAGTGTTCCAGTGAGTGACAGTGTTCCAGTGACAGTGTTCCAGTGACAGTGTTCCAGTGAGTGACAGTGTTCCAGTGTTCCAGTGACAGTGTTCCAGTGAGTGACAGTGTTCCAGTGTTCTAGTGAGTGACAGTGTTCCAGTGAGTGACAGTGTGAGTGACAGTGTTCCAATGAGTGACAGTATTCTAATGTTCTAGTGAGTGACAGTGTTCCAGTGACAGTGTTCCAGTGTTCTAGTGAGTGACAGTGTTCCAGTGAGTTACAGTGTGAGTGACAGTGTTCCAATGAGTGACAGTATTCTAATGTTCTAGTGAGTGACAGTGTTCCAGTGACAGTGTTCCAGTGTTCTAGTGAGTGACAGTGTTCCAGTGAGTGACAGTGTTCTAGTGTTCCAGTGACAGTGTTCCAGTGAGTGACAGTGTTCCAGTGACAGTGTTCCAGTGAGTGACAGTGTTCCAGTGTTCCAGTGTTCCAGTGAGTGACAGTGTTCCAGTGTTCCAGTGAGTGACAGTGTTCTAGTGAGTGACAGTGTTCCAGTGAGTGACAGTGTTCCAGTGAGTGACAGTGTTCCAGTGTTCCAGTGACAGTGTTCCAGTGAGTGACAGTGTTCCAGTGAGTGACAGTGTTCCAGTGTTCCAGTGACAGTGTTCCAGTGAGTGACAGTGTTCCAATGAGTGACAGTGTTCCAGTGAGTGACAGTGTTCCAGTGTTCTAGTGAGTGACAGTGTTCCAGTGAGTGACAGTGTTCTTGTGTTTCAGTGACAGTGTTCCAGTGTTCTAGTGAGTGACAGTGTGAGTGACAGTGTTCCAGTGACAGTGTTCTAGTGTGTTCCAGTGACAGTGTTCCAGTGTTCCAGTGAGTGACAGTGTTCCAGTGTTCCAGTGAGTGACAGTGTTCCAGTGACAGTGTTCTAGTGAGTGACAGTGTTCCAGTGAGTGACAGTGTTCCAGTGAATGACATTGTTCCAGTGACAGTGTTCCAGTGAGTGACAGTGTTCTAGTGAGTGACAGTGTTCTAGTGAGTGACAGTGTGAGTGACAGTGTTCCAGTGACAGGGTTCCAGTGTTCTAGTGAGTGACAGTGTGAGTGACAGTGTTCTAGTGAGTGACAGTGTGAGTGACAGTGTTCCAGTGACAGGGTTCCAGTGTTCTAGTGAGTGACAGTGTGAGTGACAGTGTTCCAGTGACAGTGTTCTAGTGAGTGACAGTGTTCCAGTGACAGTGTTCCAGTGAGTGATAGTGTTCCAGTGTTCCAGTGAGTGACAGTGTTCCAGTGTTCCAGTGAGTGACAGTGTTCCAGTGTTCCAGTGAGTGACAGTGTTCCAGTGTTCCAGTGAGTGACAGTGTTCCAGTGAGTGACAGTGTTCCAGTGTTCTAGTGAGTGACAGTGTTCCAGTGAGTGACAGTGTTCCAGTGTTCCAGTGAGTGACAGTGTTCCAGTGAGTGACAGTGTTCCAGTGTTCTAGTGAGTGACAATGTGAGTGACAGTGTTCTAGTGAGTGACAGTGTTCCAGTGACAGTGTTCCAGTGTTCTAGTGAGTGACAGTGTGAGCGACAGTGTTCCAGTGACAGTGTTCCAGTTTTCCAGTGAGTGACAGTGTTCCAGTGTTCTAGTGAGTGACAGTGTTCCAGTGACAGTGTTCCAGTGTTCCAGTGAGTGACAGTGTTCTAGTGAGTGACAGTGTTCCAGTGAGTGACAGTGTTCCAGTGAATGACATTGTTCCAGTGACAGTGTTCCAGTGAGTGACAGTGTTCCAGTGAGTGACAGTGTTCCAGTGACAGTGTTCCAGTGAGTGACAGTGTTCCAGTGAATGACATTGTTCCAGTGACAGTGTTCCAGTGAGTGGCAGTGTTCCAGTGACAGTGTTCCAGTGAGTGACAGTGTTCCAGTGACAGTGTTTCAGTGTTCTAGTGAGTGACAGTGTTCCACTGTTCTAGTGAGTGACAGTGTTCCAGTGACAGGGTTCCAGTGAGTTACAGTGTTCTAGTGAGTGACAGTGTTCCAGTGACAGTGTTTCAGTGTTCTAGTGAATGACAGTGTTCCAGTGTTCTAGTGAATGACAGTGTTCCAGTGACAGTGTTCCAGTGAGTGACAGGGTTCTAGTAAATGACAGTGTTCCAGTGAATGACAGTGTTCCAGTGACGGTGTTCCAGTGAGTGACAGTGTGAGTGACAGTGTTCCAGTGACAGTGTTCCAGTGTTCTAGTGAGCGACAGTGTTCCAGTGACAGTGTTCCAGTGTTCCAGTGAGTGACAGTGTTCCAGTGTTCTAGTGAGCGACAGTGTTCCAGTGACAGTGTTCCAGTGTTCCAGTGAGTGACAGTGTTCCAGTGAGTGACAGTGTTCCAGTGAGTGACAGGGTTCTAGTAAATGACAGTGTTCCAGTGAATGACAGTGTTCCAGTGTTCTAGTGAGTGACAGGGTTCCAGTGAGTGACAGGTGTGACGGGAGGAGCCAACGACAGACACAGTGGGTGTGGTGTCAGGCCTCGGAGAGGTTTTTATTAAACAAAAATGATAAAATAAAGTGTCCAGGGGGAAGAAGTGTCCATAAAACAGGGGGGATCTGGTGTCCTCGTTGTGCTGCGGGGCTCGTGAAGGAGGGCAGTGTTCCAGAAGGGAGGGGTCCAGGCAAGGGGCGGAGTCTGGTGGCCGCACACGCTCCCGGGGTCCGGGGCACGAGGGGCTTCTCTGGAGCGACGGCTCTTCCTGTACCACTTACTGGGTCATTGGCGGGATGGACGGCCCGGCATCCTGGCCCGACGGCCGTTATACGGGTGCGGCTTGCACGATGACTCTGGAGGTTCCGCGGCTCACATCCTCGGCGGCGCGATGTCCCTCAACGCACCCTTCCTGGACCCACGAGGACACCAGCGTGCATGCACGGGGGAAGAGACCGGTCTCCCGAGGAGAGGCGCGCTCAGCATTTAACGGCGGCGGTGATGAGGCTTCATTCAGTCCAGCTGTGCCTCATCACACGCCGCCAGCCCACGTTGGTCCCACGCCCCTCCTCTCATCCACCCACTCCAGTCGGGAGCCTGGTGAAGGGCGGCGAATAAGGGACGGGGTGGTGATGATGATGAGGGGGAGGGCCACCGATCCGTCACACAGGGTTCTAGTAAATGACAGTGTTCCAGTGAATGACAGTTTTCCAGTGACAGTGTTCCAGTGAGTGACAGGGTTCCAGTGAGTGACAGGGTTCTAGTAAATGACAGTGTTCCAGTGAATGATAGTGTTCCAGTGACAGTGTTCCAGTGAATGGCAGTGTTCCAGTGACAGTGTTCCAGTGAATGATAGTGTTCCAGTGACAGTGGTCCAGTGTTCCAGTGAGTGACAGGGTTCTAGTAAATGACAGTGTTCCAGTGAATGATAGTGTTCCAGTGACAGTGTTCCAGTGAATGGCAGTGTTCCAGTGACAGTGTTCCAGTGAATGATAGTGTTCCAGTGACAGTGTTCCAGTGTTCCAGTGAGTGACAGTGTTCCAGTGTTCTAGTGTTCCAGAGTTCCAGTGAGTGATCATGTGATCATGATCATGAGAAACTGTCTGTCTCACACAAATGTCACTCTGTCCTATGTGTGATGGTTGACGTGTTTCCATCTGTGATGTGTGGTGCGATCATGTGTTGAGCTTTAACTGAGATCAGAATGAGCGTCGGACGCAGGGGGTGATTTTCTCTGAGGCTACTTTTGGACTCAATCAATATGTGCTGCAAACGCATGTTGATCCTTTCCAGCTCTCAGGAGGATTGCGCTCACACCTCGTCTGTGTCTCAGAGGGCCGTCACTGCCGTCATCGCTCACAGCTACAGCTGGTCTCCAGTCCGTCTGTCTCTCAGCCTGTCTGTCTGTCTGTCTGTCTATGGTAATGTGCTCATTGTCTCCTGCATCAGTCTTTGTCTTCTCAATGGCTTCATGAATATGAGTCTCTCTCAGTTTTTGTTCGGTGTTATTTATGTCGTGTCCATTTGGCCGTCGACTGACACAAAGCACGCGGTTTATTCTCTGAATAAATATGAGCGTATCTGAATGAGGCGTTAAAGCACACATCAGTGTGTGTGTGTGTGTGTTAATTTTCTCTCCCTGTGGGTTGTAAAGCAGGTTGTCCAGCTTGCTAATGGATCGATGGCTGTAGAGAGAGAGAGAGAGAGAGACAGACAGATGCACAGATGGGCTTGTTTTATCAGGTTCATGTAATTTTGTCACGGTTCTGTTCTGACACACCTGTACGTCTGCGATTCCTTTTCATCCTGAGCAGGTGCACGTGGATTCAGAGCCGTAACGCGTCTGTTTTTCTCTTGAGTGACAGTGAGACGAGACACACGGCGCTCAGATCAGAGCGAGACAGGAACAGGAAATACACCACAGACACATGTGAACATGACTCAACACAGGACAGACAGACAGACAGACAGAGAGAGAGAGAGAGAGTGTGTGTTGGGCTCAGGTGACGGCCGTTAGAGAGAGTTAATTAATCACATCAGTAAATGTTTACACATCTGTGACACACATACACACACACACACACACACACACACACACACACACACTACTGAGTGTCTCACTGGATTCTCTTTTCACAAGCGACCTGGAACATTTGTGCCTGAAAATTTTCAAACAATATATAATCTTATCATTTCAGCTGTTGAGGTTACGTCTGAATTAACCGTGTAAAGCCTGACATATGAAATAATACTCCGGAAAAAAAAAATAATCAATAGCTTTTTTTAAAATGCAGCAGTCTATTGACAAAATATACAGTATTTAAAAATTTGCATGTGTTTTTATTTTGTATTATATTTGCTCCTTCAGGGTTTTATAGCTCATATAGTCTGATCTAGAGAGAATATGGAGGAAAAAACAGCTCATTTTTATTCAGAGACTCAAACTGAGCAAAAATATGAATTCGTTGCAGATGCTGATATTTATATGATGAAATTCTGATGCTTGTAATGTAAATCAGTGAGATGTTTATAACAGTGCAGCAGGTACTGACATAAAATGATATAAATATCAGCGGTCGCTCTATATCTCCAATAATATGTTTTAGTAAAATGAGATTGAAATGATACAGACATATAATGCAATGCTTGAAGAAATAAACGCTCCTCAGAAGATCCTGATGGTCATGATTCACGTATTTATAATCTGAGTAGAATTACTGAGTACAGTCTGCCTTATAATAAACTGATTTAATTGAAAATGAAAAATTAAATGATTAAGCAAATGCTTTGAAAACTTTTTTAATGTATAATGGGTAACTAATAATCCCTTATTCATTTCATTAATGAAATCACAAATGGAAAGAAATCAATAAAACAGTCATTTCATGGTAATAGTGCTGATGAGAGACTTTATCAGTCGTATAGAATTATGAGTAAGGGTCAAAGGTCACCCCGATGGCTTCAAATGTTTAACTCTCAAATATGATAAGAAGGATCAAACGCAGTGAACACATGATGTTATGATTTCAGTTAAAACAAATTGTGGAGTAGAATTCAATGTTTTATTCTAAATGACCCTTTAAAACACAAATAAACACTAAGAATCAACAGAGACAGGCTGACAGTGTGTGTGTGTGTGTGTGTGTGTGTGTGTGTGTGTGTGTGTGTGTGTGTGTGTGTGTGTGTGTGTGTGTGTGTGTGTGTGTGTGAGTGTGTGAGTGTGTGTGTGTGTGTGTGTACGCGTTTTTGTGAAAAGTCAGGACATAGATGTGTATAATGACGAGGGTATGACAGGTATTACAAGGTGAAGGTGACATCTCAGGACATTGACCCATGTCCCCACTTTTCAAAACGCTTATAAATCACTCAGAATGAGTTTTTTTGGGGAAAGTTGAAATGCACAGAGTCTCCTGTAAGGGGTAGGTTTAGGTGTAGGGTTGGTGTAGGGCAATAGCACATACAGTAAGTACAGTATAAAAACCATTACGCCTATGGGATGTCCCCACATTTCACAAAAACGAACATGTGTGTGTGTGTGTGTGTGTGTGTGTGTGTGTGTACTGGTGTTTGTGGTTTACGGGGACAGAATGTGTATAATAACATGTGTATGACGGAGGTATTAGAATGTGAAGGTGGTTTATGAGGACACTGTCTATGTCCCCGTAAATCAAAAGGCTTAAAAAACATACTAAATGGTGTTTTTTTTTAAATCTAAAAATGCACAGAGTCTCCTGTAAGGGGTAGGTTTAGGTGTAGGGTTGGTGTAGGGCGATACCACATACATTAAGTACAGTATAAACCATTACGCCTATGGGATGTCCCCACAATTCACAAAAACAAACGTGTGTGTGTGTGTGTGTCAGTAATCAGAGACGCGAGCCGCTTGCTGTGTGTCTGCTCAAGGCGACACACTCAGGACGTGAAGTGACATGTGAATTGACAGACACCGTCCCTCCCAAAGCGTTTCCGCTCTTCCTCTTAAACGTGCTGTCACTGAAGATCAGAGTCTCTCTCCTGAGCATCAGGCTGCATTTCTCTCCTCGTGTCGGTTTATTTTATTCTCATGTGTTAACAGCCTCCAGTCCAGATGCTCTTCGGTCCACAGGTCACTTGCTGATCACCTGATCAATAATCTCATTAGTCAGCCGCTCAACTGCACCTGCTCGTCACCATGGTGACGCTGTCCCACTCCACCTGTACCTGTCCTGAAGAAAAATGATCCTCAGATGCTGAGGACTGTCACCAGGCTGTTGCTATGTGGTTTCCAAGCAGTTCTGGGTGGTTGTTATGAGGTTGCTAGGTGTCCCTGTGAAGTGCCTGTGGTCTTCTGACATCATGTCAGCGCACTCACTTGTTTATATTCCTTAATATTTTCTTAAAAACGCCATCCCACTTATTCTATTGTATATAATTGTGCCTTTAGAGGAACAGAATCATTGTTTGAGGAGAGTCAGTGTTATTTCACCACAGACACACCCACTTCACTGCTTTACAGTACGTGTGTGTGTGTGTGTGTGTGTGTGTGTGTGTGTGTGTGTGTGTGTGTGTGTGTGTGTGTGTGTCTGTGTGTGTGTGTGTGTGTGTGTGTGTGTGTGATGCACTGCCAATTGAATTACCTGTCTGTCTGTTGTCTGTGTTGCTGCCAGTGACTAATGACACCAGAATTAGTCTTCAGTGTCTGTCTGTCTCTGAAGAGGAGGAGGATATTGAGGTAAAGACGAAAATGTCATTAAAATATGAAAAGATAGGGAATTCATAAGACAGCTTTTTATTACATTCAGAGTGCGTGAGTTAATGAGATGCGTGAGGTCAGAGTTCACCGACGTACAGTAGATGGCAGAGCTCGCGGTGATGGCCGAGCGATAGAATCTGCTCAGTTCAGATGAACACACAGTAAAACTCACTTTCTCATCTCACACACTTCGTTTTGACAAAAACACACTCCTTGTGGTGCTTTCTCTCAGCCTCCTTTGAAGCCCCATGAACTCTGCGCTCCAATATGACGTTATAGACGGAGGTACAGCGGAGGCCAAAATGATCAGAACACTAGTATTTCAAGCAGCTAAAAAATGGTTTAAGTCAGTTATTTCTATCTTTTGCTGGAGTGTGTCAGGAGGAAATATCAGTTTACATTTACAAACATGCATTTAGCCATTAATTGTAATAATACAGTGAGATTTTTGAGATCTGATCTGATCATCATCAGTGTGTCTGGAGTGACATGAAGAAACAGAACAAACTGAGACTAAATCCAGAAGAACTGTGTCTCCAAGAAACCTCCTGCGAAGCTCCTGAGAAACTCTGGACAAAAGCTGCTTTAAACACAAAGGATGCTCAGAATAAATGTTGATTTCATTTAGTTAATAGAAGTTAATTGATGTATTATTTTTGACATCATCCTCATTTTACAGCATTTTTACACAAGTGCCTAAAACTTTTAACAGAACTGTAGCTTTGCAGGAGCTTTCTTGAAGCGTCTTGGAGACACAGTTCTTCTGGATTTTTGTTCTAATCATTATGGCCACTACTGTAAATTAGGCTTTGGTGATGCTCCGTGTTTGGAGGACTGATGGGCTCACACTTGTGCCACTGCTCACTGATCCTGCCTCTCTCTCTCTCTCTCTTTCTCTTTCCAGAACCTTCCATAAGTCCAGATGGAGCAGGATGTCGAGAGCACCGTCACGGTCCGACAGCCCAAGCTGCCCAAGCAGGCACGGGACGACGTCCCCAAACCGCTGCAGGACAGGGAGCGCGCCAAGCAGAAGATCCAGCGCTACGTTCGCAAAGACGGCAAGTGCAACGTGCATCACGGAAACGTGCGGGAGACCTACCGCTACCTGACGGACATCTTCACCACGCTGGTGGACCTCAAGTGGAGGTTCAACCTGTTCATCTTCGTGCTGGTTTACACCGTGACGTGGCTGTTCTTCGGCTTCATGTGGTGGCTGATCGCTTACATACGAGGAGATCTGGAGCACATAGGAGACAACCAGTGGACTCCTTGCGTCAACAACCTCAACAGCTTTGTGTCGGCGTTCTTGTTCTCGATAGAGACCGAGACGACCATCGGCTACGGCCACAGGGTGATCACTGACAAGTGCCCCGAGGGCATCTTGCTGCTGCTGGTGCAGTCGGTGCTGGGATCCATCGTCAATGCCTTCATGGTGGGCTGCATGTTCGTGAAGATCTCGCAGCCCAAGAAGCGCGCCGAGACTCTGGTGTTTTCCACCAATGCCGTCATCTCCATGCGCGACAGCCGGCTTTGTCTGATGTTTCGCGTCGGAGACCTGCGGAACTCACACATCGTGGAGGCATCCATTAGAGCCAAACTGATCAAGTCCAAACAGACCAAGGAGGGAGAGTTCATCCCTCTCAATCAGACGGACATGAACGTGGGCTACGACACCGGAGACGACCGGCTCTTCCTGGTGTCTCCGCTCATCATCTGCCACGAGATCAATCAGCACAGCCCCTTCTGGGAGATCTCCAAAGAGCACCTGGCCCATGAGGAGCTGGAGATCGTGGTGATCCTGGAGGGCATGGTGGAGGCCACAGGTACGCCGCTGAAATCATTGCACTCAGAGATTACATTTACACGTAGTGGGTTTGGCAAATGCTTTCATCCAAAGTCCCTTACATTGCAGGTATGCTGTAGAATGGTTCATGCATTCCCTGAGAATCGAACCCATGACCATGGTGTTTCTAGAGACATTCTAAACTCTTTGCACTTAGAGATTACAATTACATGTAACGCATTTGGCAGATGCTTTTTCCAAAGTCACTTGCATTGCAGGTATGCAGCGGATTGGTTCCCTGGGAATCGAACCCATAACCGTGGCATTTCTAGAGACGTGCTCTACGGTTTGCACTCAGAGATTATGCTTACACAGTGCGTTTGGAGGACAGTTTTATCCAAAACTTCTTGCATTGCATTGAAGGTGGGCATTTGATCAGTTCATGCATTCCCTGGGAATCGAACCCATAACCATGATGTTTATAGAGATTCTGTACTGTTTGCACTCAGAGCTTACATTTACATGTAACACATCTGGCAGATGCTTTTTTAAAAAGTCACTTGCATTGCAGGTATGCAGTGGATTGGTGCATGCATTCCCTGGGAATTGAACCCATGACCATGGCGTTTCTAGAGATGTGCTGTACTGTTTGCACTCAGAAATTACATTTACATGTAATGCATTTGGCAGATGCTTTTATCCAAAACTGCTTGCATTGCACTGAAGGAGTGCATTTGATCAGTTCATGCATTTCCTGGGAATCGAACATGTGACTGGTATTGCTCTACTGTTTGGACTATAGGGTGTTCATTGCAATCAAAGATTAAATTACATAATGCAATTGGCAGGCGCTTTTATCCAGAGCAACTATCTGAACCTATGACCATGACCTTGGAGTTTCTAGAGACACTGTTTGCTCTACTGTTTGCATTCGTAGATTATATTTACATGTACTGCATTTGGCAGATGCTTTTATCCAAAGCCATTTGCATTGCATTGGAAGTGTACATTTAATCAGTTTGAGCATTCCCTGAGAATCAAACCAGTGACCATGGCTTTGCTAGACATGATCTCGTTTTTGAGTCCAATTGATTTATACCTCAGAGATTACATTTACATGTAGTGCGTTCATCAGATGCTTTTGTTCAAAACAACTTGCATTGCATTGAAGGTGTGCATTTGATCAGTTCATGCATTTCCTGGGAATCGAACCCATGACCATGGCATTTCTAAAGAAGTACTCCACTCTTTGCACTCAGAAATTACATTTACTTTTACATGCTTTTATCCAAAATTGGTTGCTTTGCATTGAAGGTGTGATTCAGTTCACGCATATCCTGGGATTCGAACCCATGACCTTGACATTGATTTGAGCTACAGGAAGTTTGTTTCATTAAATAGAAAAAACTCCATAACTGACCATATTAAGCAGAACTCATACTGAATGAGCAATATCAAATGTCTAATTCCCAGTATTCCTTGGAAATCGAACCCATTTCTAGAGACATGCTTTACTGTTTGCAGTCAGAGATTACATTTACATGTAATGCATTTGGCAGATGCTTTTATCCAAAATCACTTGCATTACACCTGGCTCAGGGATGTAACATTAAGGGAGATGACACAGCGGAATAAGTTCACACATAATATTTATTATAACATAAGTAACTAAAAGAACATAATCAAAATGTCAGTATGATTAGTGTCAGTCAGTAGGAATTGCAAGTGAAGGGATGCACAAAGTGAAGAGCTGTCAGTGCTAATGAATGGATGCGAAACAAAACATAATGTCACAAAATTGGAGCGCGGCTCTGGCAGACTGCCCAAGCTACAGCTGAGCATCAGCGCCGACGAACTCTTGCACCGTGTTTAAATAAGAGCTCTGACGAGCATCAGGTGCGCTCAAGTCACGCCCCAATCACAAAACCTGCAACAGAACAAACCCCAAAACACCCAAACCAACACAACTCAATCCTAACACACCCCCCTTAAAAAAATTCCACATCAAACCTAATAATAATAATGATTTATACATATAGAGGTAGGTCAACTCACATCCGTTGGAGACTGAAACACTACGTCATGTTCTATTAAATGAGTTTGTGATGGAATGACGAAAAATGACCGCTCTGCTCGCTGCAAAACAGATTAATGGGACAATAAATTCTCCAAATATTTCAGATGATTTTGGATAAAAGCATTGCATTGAAGGTATGCAGTGGATCGGTTGCTTTGCTTTGGACTGCACAAGGAGAGTAAATGTTGCAGCTTATGTTGTGTTATTTTGAGACTGAGCATGATATTGTGTTGAGCATAAATTACTTTAAAGTAGTAATCGCACATGTCAGTACCTGCATGTGTTCATGCGTGCTATCGCTAGGTGAGAATCAGCTACAAAAAGTAAAGGTAATTTGATGTGTCTAGTTTTGATGTTTTTACTTAATGCAGTGAAGTTATTATCAGATACATCAAGTATGTAGTTTAATGTAGAGAAATATTGGTTTTATTCTTTTAAGATCACAGTACTGATAAGTATTGGTTTTTAAACTTGGATGGTTTAAAGCAGTTGATTAAAGTTAGCTTGTTGGTTTGTACAGTACTGACAGCATTATCATCACAATGTTCAGAAGGTAACTGATACGTCACAGTAACGTTAAAACAGATCAGGTTACTTGTTCATGAGGATTACTGCAGGATAACTAGCACTCACCAGCAGTCAAATGTTGAATTTATGTTTCCTATAAAGCCGTTCTGATCTAAATGCTTCTGCTAGAATGACTCAGTCTAAACAAAGAAGAAGCTCAAAGATCGTTTTTGTCACGTTTTGATCGCTGCATCATTCCCAGAGACCTCCGCTCGAGTGATTTCAGAGGTTTCATCACGGCACTATTATTCTAACATGAGGAGCGTTGCAGTGTGTACTGATGAAAAAGCGTGCTCTGTGCCGGTTACTTCGGTTTGCTGACATGCAGGTTAAAGTCATCTGGTTCATTTTGTCTGTATTTGCATACGTGGCTAATCGAATCAGTGTTAATTTCACATTGTGGTATTTGAAATAGGTTACGACTTGTATTTTAGCGAGTAATTAGTCGGTTCAACTGGAGTGTATTTATAGTAACCCTCCTATCTCTGGTCGTCACTGTCCAACTAGACGAGACACGACGGTCATGAAGCCAGACACAAAACTGAACAAATAATCTTTCCATTGATGTATGGTTTGTTGGACAATATTTGTCTGAGATACAACTATTTGTAAATCTGGAATCTGAGGGAGCAAAAAAATCAATATTGAGAAAATCACCTTTAAAGTTGTTCAAATGAAGTTCTTAGCAATGCATATTACTAATCAAAAATGAAGTTTTGATATATTTACGGTAGAAAATTTACTAAATATCTTCATGGAACATCATCTTAATATCCTAATGATTTTTGGCATAAAAGAAAAATGGATAATTTTGAGCCATACAGTGTATTGTTGTGTATTGCTACGAATATAGCTGTGCTGCTTATGACTGCTGCTGTGCTGCAGGGTCACATGAGGTTTTTTAAAATCATTTTTCAGTAAACGGCAAGATTTTCAGTTTTCGGGTGAACGATCGCTCTGAGAGAAAGACTCTGAAACAGGAGCGAGCTCACATCAGGACTCATGATATAAATATAGAGCCAGATCAATACACAGCGGCTTATAAATGCTCTGTGTGCTGGGAAATATCCCAGAAATCCCACTGGAGTCCAGTGCTGGAAACACGATAGATGAGCGTGACGTGCCCTCGTGTCTGTGGATCACTAAAGGCTTTGAGCTTCTCGCGTGATGATTTGATCAGCTCTTTCCCAGTCCTGTGATCCGTGTCGTTCCAGCAGCTCCTGTGTGAGGGTGGACGGATCTGGAGATGACAGGCACGTGGGTGTAGAAACACTGCGGTCAGTTCAGATGAGTGTGTGATACGGCCGGAGTGAGAGCTGACGTAACAGCTTCAGAAGACCATCGAGCGTCTCACACTTTCTTTACTCCTCCAGTTTTATTTGAAGATTAGCTGCGACACACATCAGAACTGACGCAGATACAGAACCACACCGATCCAGTTATTTCTTTCTTTTCTGTGCAGCGTCAGGGTTCCTACGCAGTTTGGGAAAATATGGAAAAAAGAAAGCAGGGTATGGAAATATATTTGCATTTCCAGACTTTTGCCCCCATTTGGTTTTTTAAAATAGAAAATTAAGAATTTAATGAAAATAAGTTTATCATACAAAAAGTGTTTTCATGGCAGCTGTTTAGTGATTGTCAAACACCACTGAATGAATTCAAGGACTTTTAATTGCACTTTTTAATTATGCACAATGTTTTGCATTTTGGGTTTCTTCTCACGATTTTCTTAGCACTGTATGACATAGCCTTGAGGACCTTTGCAAAAATAAAATATATACAGATTTTTATGTGTGCATGAGAAACCATTAAACCTATCAGTTCATTTAGAGGTGTGCTGTCTCGGCCGCCACAGAATATGTGTTAAAGAGACCTAGCGCCTTTAAATATGACATACTGCCCTAATGAAAGCCACATTTTGAACACTTTTTTACAATAACAGTTTTTTTTTTTTGGCAAATAGGACAATGCACACTGTATTATACCATCAGCTCATTTCATGTCATGTTTTTCTGCTGCAGAGGATGTGTTAAACTGGACATTAGGCCTTGATATTAGAGGCACTACCATAAGAAAAGCCACATTTTGAGCAAGTAGATCTCTATTAATGCATGTGCATTCATGCTCTCGCTTTATTCATAGTAAGATCGCAGTGATGCACAAAGGAAATCGTTTATATAAAACTAGAAATTGTAATGCATAAGCATGCAAAAAATTCCCATGTGCTTGTGAATAGTTTCTCGAGGGCACAAAAAAGTTTCTTGTGTGCATGCAAGAGTCACTTAGAGAAAAACAATGTCATTTACAGATGCCTGTAATATATACCAGATATGAAGCTGAAAATAGTG